>MUZC01001415.1:32981-47185 GCA_002072015.1 Radix auricularia
CCCCCCCCCCCCAAACACACATGTTGCTGATAACACTACTGACATATTCAATACAAAAACTAACTCACAAACAAATAGGCTCGCCCCATTAGAGCCTTTATCCCTCCATCAGACGGCCTGTAAACTGGATTCACCAAATGTTGCAATTCGTTGCTTGCAAAGAGGGTCAAGGACGCATTCAACCAATCAACGCTGAGATTGAGTTTGCCCTCTGTTGATAGAATAGCAAGAGCGCTTTATGAAAAAGATGAATTTTTTCTAATGTTAATACATTATTATTTAATTTAAATGGCTGATAATGTAACTTTTTTCTGTGCAAAATCTTTAACATATATTATTATTGTTATTGTCAAACTTAGTTAAACCTTTTGATTAATTTTTTTTATCGTTTGACCTGTTACCTTATAACCTTGACTCGACAGAATGCTTCATTTAAACAAAATCACATTTGACAGCCCTAACTTCCAGTTGACCACGCTCTAATTATAAGAAGTACTTGTAAAAGCTGTTTGTCCTATACCTGTAAAAGCTGTTTGTCCTATACCTGTAAAAGCTGTTTGTCCTATACCTGTAAAAGCTGTTTGTCCTATACCTGTAAAAGCTGTTTGTCCTATACCTGTAAAAGCTGTTTGTCCTATCTCAAATACCTGTAAAAGCTGTTTGTCCTATCTCAAATACCTGTAAAAGCTGTTTGTCCTATCTTAAATACCTGTAAAAGCTGTTTGTCCTATCTCAAATACCTGTAAAAGCTGTTTGACCTATCTCAAATACCTGTAAAAGCTGTTTGTCCTATCTCAAATGCATCAAGAGGAGCGAGTGGTGGCCCCTGATATCCTAGATAATCTCCCCTTGCCATGTCCAAAGCTTTCATGTTATAAACGCTCTAAGAGAAAAAAAAAAAAAAAAACAAGGAAAAACGGCGTGCATTTATTGGCTGGCTACAGGGCAATCTTAAAGAATGTTGGTTATTTATTGGGAAAGATGTGGACATTCAATGAATGCGCTTCAACTTCTGTTTAAAATATCATAAAGCGTATAAAATGTCATTAAAATAAACGACATTAATTATTGTTCACTTAGATACTCTTAATAATTATATTCAAATTGATCTCAAATCTCATTGATTGACAAATATAAGAATTTTTAAAATATTTTAAAAAATTTTTTTTTTCTATTTTTTAAACCATTGATCAACTTTTTAAAATATTTTTAATTGTTTTAAATGTAAGTGGACAGGCTTTAAAAACCTGAGGTACTTCACCAGTGGGAGCAGTAGCCAACCATAAAAATATTATTGCAAATATAAACAAACAACAACCCAAAAACCCAAGATGAAATACAGTTCTGATATTCATATGACAACGTGAAGGCCGTAGAAAAGAAATATCTATATCAGGGACGTGTTGTCCAGGGAGGTCTAGGTACATTTATCGTATATACTCGAGCATAAGAACTAAAAGCCTATCTCGAATGGAAGTCGACCCTCTTAGTTGTCACTTGAAAAGGGGAATTTAAAATTCTTAAATGGTCGTTACTGTAAACAGATGGGGTTTATTAAATGAGTACGTGTGTTTAAACTTTAAGTCGACCCCCGACCCCATGATTTTGGCTTTGAAATAAAAAAGAACTCGACTTTTTACTCGACTATGTATGGTAACTCGGGACTGTTTCCAAGCTTTCACACGCACGAGATCTCGTGTTGGTACATGGGATGTAATGTTGGGCTAACACGAGATCTCGTGTTGGTACATGGGATGTAATGTTATGCTAACACGAGATCTCGTGTTGATACACGGGATGTAATGTTGTGCTAACACGAGATCTCGCGAAGGTACATGGGATGTAATGTTGTGCTAAAGCTATATAAATAACTTAGACTGCAAATAGTTCCTAATGACTTGATTAATTTCTTTTTAATGACTAGAGAACTTAACAACAGCAGATTGACAACGTCAGTTCTACTACAACAGACCGACTACCTCAGCTCTATTACAACAGACCGACTACCTCAGCTCTATTACAACAGACTGACTACCTCAGCTCTACTACAACAGACCGACTACCTCAGCTCTACTACAACAGACTGACTACCTCAGCTCTATTACAACAGACCGACTACCTCAGCCCTAGTACAATAGACCGACTACCTCAGACCTACTACAACAGACCGACTACCTCAGCTCTATTACAACAGACTGACTACCTCAGCTCTATTACAACAGACTGACTACCTCAGCCCTACTACAACAGACCGGCTACCCCAGCCCTAGTACAATAGACCGACTACCTCAGACCTACTACAACAGACCGACTACCTCAGCCCTAGTACAATAGACCGACTACCTCAGACCTACTACAACAGACTGACTACCTCAGCCCTACTACAACAGACTGACTACCTCAGACCTACTACAACAGACCGACTACCTGTAGTCTCAGCAGAGATAACCTTGCCCCACGTATGTCGTTACTGTCTGCCAGGAACTGACCGAATGAACTTTTTACAACTTGGCGGAAGCTCTCTGGTAAACAAAAAAAAATAAATAAATAAATTGTTTGAAATTGTCTAGATAAAATAGTCAAATTTCGATTATATTCAGTTTATGTTTTTTAAAAACTATACGTTTAGAAAACTATTTTGCTAAAAACATCTTTTCCAGTAATATGTGAAAAAACAAACAACAACAAAAAAACGAACAAAGCACAAAAAAAAAAAAAAAAAAAAAAAAAAAAAAATCTAGCAAAACATTTTTTTCTTGCAAATTTGAAAAATTAAGCTCCTGGCATTGTCTTAAACAGGGAGTAAATAAGTTCTTTTGTTGTTGTTAAAACATCCTCTGTGTATATAATGAAGCGGTGATACTGACAGACAGATTGTTGTCTGTTGATCGAATGGTTTCTATTGAAAACAATGTTGGTGACCCGTCAAAACGGCCCCGATAAGAAAAAAGGCCACAGACAAATTTTTAAAAACATTTTTTAACTAAAAATGTACAATTTAAAAAAAAATATTTAAAAAAAAAGCATTTGTCAACTTTTTCACCCTTAAAAAAAGTGGTAAATTGTAAAATTATTTCTTGTGATGTTATTATATTATTTCTTGTCAACAAACAACCGTGACTTATTACTATATCGATTAGAGACTATTAAATTCATTCTTGTGATGTCATTGTTATTGTTTCTTGTGAAGTAAACTTAAAACTTAATCGGTGAGTAAAAAAACGAATATGATATGTGATTTTATTTTTTATTATTAGTCCATCTAGTAGTCCAGGGCCGTTTTGTTGGAGAATCTAATCTAGAATGTTGTCTGTTGATAGAATGTTGTCTGTTGATAGAATGTTGTCTGTTGATAGAATGTTGTCTGTCTGTTGATAGAATGTTATATGTTGATAGAATGTTATATGTTGATAGAATGTTGTCTGTTGATAGAATGTTGTCTGTTGATAGAATGTTGTATGTTGATAGAATGTTATATGTTGATAGAATGTTGTATGTTGATAGAATGTTGTCTGTTGATAGAATGTTGTCTGTTGATAGAATGTTGTCTGTTGATAGAATGTTGTCTGTTGATAGAATGTTGTCTGTTGAGAGATAGAATGTTGTCTGTTAATAGAATGTTGTATGTTGATAGAATGTTGTCTGTTGATAGAATGTTGTCTGTTGACAGAATGTTGTCTGTTGACAGAATGTTGTCTGTTGATAGAATGTTGTCTGTTGACAGAATGTTGTCTGTTGATAGAATGTTGTCTGTTGACAGAATGTTGTCTGTTGATAGAATGTTTTATGTTGACAGAATGTTGCCTGTTGATAGAATGTTGTCTGTTGAGAGATAAAATATTGCCTGTTAATAGAATATTGCCTGTTAATAGAATGTTGTCTGTTGATAGAATGTTGTCTGTTGATAATCAGACTGTTGATGACCAGATTTGTTACCGTAATTCTCCCCCAGCACGTCAGCGTAGTCCAAAGCAAACCGTTTGATGACGTTGTACACAGCGTTGGGATGTTGAAGGTCGGTGACTATTTCCGGGTTTGCCCGCATTCTGACGTCACGCAGCCGATCTGAATAAAAGCTGACACACGAGAAGAATAATTAGTGTTAGGGGGATTCCGTGTAATTCGTCACTTCCGGTTTGTTTGTTGGTGTAATCAACAAAAGGAAGTTGGTAAAAACGATCAAATAGTGACGTAGAGTTCATGTCTTGGCAAATTTACTTCATGGAATACACAAAACTAACAATGATTGAGGAGACCCATGTGGTGGGGGGGGGGGACCTCATTTGTTAGAGTAGGTGCTAATTTATATGTTTCATAAACCACGAAGAGACATACATATAAAAATGGGACATTGTATGATCACAATATAACACTAAGTGTGCATTTACAAATCTCGCCAAATGGCTTCTTTGTGTCTGAATTGTGTGGGTAGGACGCATTGGTGTATGTATGACGTATTGGTGGGGGGTATGACGTCATGATAAGGGTTTGACATAATGGTGGGTATGACGTATTGGTGGGGATATGACGTCATGGCGAGGTATGACGTTTGGTGGGTATGACTTAATGATAAGTATGACGTAATGGCAGTATGACGTAATGGTGTGTATGACGTAATGATGGGTATAACGTAATGATGGTATAACGTAAAGGTGTGGGTTTGATGTAAAAGTGCGGGAATGACGTAATTGTGAGGTATGACATAATGGTTTGGGTATGACTTAAAGTTGTGGGTATAACGTAATGATGTGGGTATGACGTAATTGTGTGGGTCAGGGCACCGTTTGCCGCAAGGCGTGATGTCCATCAAATCTCTGCCCGGACCGTGTCACAACATCCACATTGTCACAACATCCACATTGTCACATATATTTTAAAGTTCAAAAGTAAATGGAAAAGACGTAAACAGGGTAACGGTTAGCCTGACAGGACGTAAAAAAAAGTCTTTACTTTCATTGACTCTTTGGATTTCACATCAGCTAATTTTTTAAAAATTCGTTTTATTTTTGTATTGTTTGTCTGTTGAAAAAGGCTCTTGGCCGAAACGTTCGCTGTTTATTTATCTATCGTCAGCATTTATTTCTCATATTGTACAAGATGCATATTTGAAACTAATCACAGACAAGTCTCATGTTATAGCACTAACAAATTGGAACTTATCTACTGTGAGATCATTTATACAATGGACAGTATGACGACAAATGCGTCTCTCCTATCTTGTTTATTAATAGCTTACTTTGACTCGCCACCACTTCGGCCCCAGCCCGGCAAAGCATACGAGTCTCCGTGGATAGGACTCCCGCACAGTTGGGATCATCAATGACCTAAGACGAGTCTCCGTGGATAGGACTCCCGCACAGTTGGGATCATCAATGACCTAACTAATTTATTTTTTTAAAATCTTTATTTAAACTCTAAACAAAAATATAAAGAGACGCTTAATGTTTGAGCGTAAAATGAGGTCCAATATAACGGTCCAATATAACGGTCCAATATAACGTTTTCTAATCATCTAAAGCAAGTGTCATTCCGAGGATTTCACGCTATGTTTGTAAGTATTGCTGGAATAACCCTGTGAAATGTGAGTCCTCTAGAATTTATTAAAATTGATGATTATTTTTAGGACAAGGAACTTTCTTTAATTGGATAAAATACTGCGCTATATCAAAAGGTAAAGTTAATAAAACGTGTGCCTTCATACACCATTCGTCTTACCACATTGATATTATTAAACTAAGTCAAGTCCCAGAAGGGATTTTGTTAAACTAAGTCGGGTTCCAGGTGGGAAATTGTTAAACCTAGTCAGGTCCTAGGTGGGATATTGTTAAACCTAGCCCAGTCCCACGTGTACACACTTACTTTGAGAACATCTTAAGCCTCTCGTATTGGTAGTCGATGTAACGTTTGAACTCCTCCAGCAACTTCTCCTCCTCTAGGACCATCCTCTCTACCTTTAGGGAGGAGGTGAAAATCTCCGATGACGTCATCGTGACCGATGCACTCACAATAAATATGGCGGTGAGACAGGCGGCCAATCGGATTTCGTTAGACATGGCGGGCCCTTGATGTCTGAAACAAAGGGAGGTAAGACATTAATTAAGCAACATCAGATGTTTAACAAAATTAAACTTGGGCGTCATCTGAGCCAATGCTTCAAACACAGATACAGGGCAAAACAAATAATGGGGTATATTTTTGTTGTTTCAGAATAAAAGCATAATTTCTGTAAATGGAGGCATTACTTAGTTACTGTGAACATAAAAAATCAATTTGCCTAGTTTATTTGTACAGCATTGATGTCGAGTACTGTCAATATATTTAAGCTATGTGGTCATATCCACCACGAGTGGGGTCATCTTATTCAAAGACAAAATACTAGGCTATTTGATCCCATCGAAGTGTGGGGTCGTGTCGTGGAAAGGGGTTCTATTGGTGAATAAATGTTAACTCAACTAAATTTATTACCTTTTGTCCGGAAATTGTAAAGGATTTTTTTGTGTGAGGTAACTGCTAACAACAATATCCTTATTTATAGCTTTGTTAAGAGGTTGTAAGTGTTTTACTTGAAGTTTCTAGAAACGCCAGGAGAGACATGCTCCTTAATGGACATTGAAGGCCCGTGCTAAGCCACTTTAAAATAAGGAGTCAAACAAAATTAATACACAGTGTAGGCCCTGATTAAGCCGGGTAATATAGCTAGTATTATTAGGCCCTGGTTAAGCCGGGTAATATAGCTAATATTATTAGGCCCTGGTTAAACCGGGTAATATAGCTAGTATTATTAGGCCCTGGTTAAACCGGGTAATATAGCTAGTATTATTAGGCCCTGGTTAAGCCGGGTAATATAGCTAATATTATTAGACCCTGGTTAAACCGGGTAATATAGCTAGTATTATTAGGCCCTGGTTAAACCGGGTAATATAGCTAGTATTATTAGGCCCTGGTTAAACCGGGTAATATAGCTTGTATCATTAGGCCGTTGTTGAGCCGGGTAATATAGCTGGTATCATTAGGCCCTGGTTAAGCCGGGTAATATAGCTAGTATCATTAGGCCCTGGTTAAACCGAGTAATATAGCTAGTATTATTAGGCCCTGGTTAAACCGGGTAATATAGCTTGTATCATTAGGCCGTTGTTAGCCGGGTAATATAGCTAGTGTCATTAGGCCCTGATTAAACCGGGTAATATAGCTTGTATCATTAGGCCCTGATTAAACCGGGTAATATAGCTTGTATCATTAGGCCCTGGTTAATCGGGTAATATAGCTTGTATCATTAGGCCCTGGTTAAGCCGGGTAATATAGCTAGTATCATTAGGCCCTGGTTAAGCCGGGTAATATAACTAGTATCATTAGGCCGTTGTTAAGCCGGGTAATATAACTAGTACCATTAGGCCATTGTTAAGCCGGGTAATATAACTAGTACCATTAGGCCATTGTTAAGCCGGGTAATATAACTAGTACCATTAGGCCGTTGTTAAGCCGGGTAATATAGCTAGTATCATAAGAAAAACAACTCGGTATTTGGTGTAGTATGAATGCACGGTATACAGAAACAAAACCATACCCTAACGGTATCAGACTATCAGATATGCAGACTAAGACTTTTGCAATAAGCAGGCTTGTCCATGGGAATGTTTTTCCCATGGGAAACGTCCCATGGGATGGGATGGGATGGGACAGGCATAAATTGCCATGGGATGGGATGGGATGGGATGAGACAGAAAAATATGTCCCATGGATAAGCCTGGCAATAAGAATCCAAATGGCCAGTGATCACCCTTCTCAAATTTACTGAGTGCATTGACATAGATAGAAGTTATACAACGTATCTGCACCAAAGTTATTGAACGGTTTTCACAAATACTTGAGGCCGTGTGACAACAAAGATACTTGTATGAAAAATGTGAAGATGACCAGAGTGTAATGAGAATGATAGGGCCGGAGAGCAGTAAAAATAATAAACGACCCATAAAATCATTATATATGAGACATACATTAAAGTTTTGATTATGTTTAATACAATATGCACCGAGCGTCAGACCCATGTGACATCAAGGCCTGGAGTAAACTCCAGTCACCCGCGGAGGTCAACTATAGAAGACGGCTACACATGCTACATAGAGATACATAAAGATATACTAAAAATTCAATAATTTAATTACGGTACATACGATCGATCTACAATTTTAAAGCAATACATATTTAGGTAACACAAGTCTATGTGCAAAATGTAAGCTTAATAGGATAATAGAAAGTGGGTCATTTTTTACTTTTGTTTTTATGCGGGCGGGTCAAAGAGATCACCACAGACAAGACGGTGAATTTAATAAAAAGGATTTATAAACAAAACACTCATTGTGGCGGACTCGCTGTCTAGGTTACTTTAGGTCCACCCTTTTTACCACAGATATAAACATCAGACGTAATGTACAGTTGTATGAGCAGTCACGAGACTTGAACTCAGCAGCACAAATTAAGTTTATCTTATCTTAGATATACAGACGCTCCTTCTATGCAGAAGATAATTGCGTCCACAGACCATGAGAGATGATCTGTTGGCAAGTGATGTAGCGGTCACAGGCCACGGCTATAGGGGTTCCACGCATTACCGCAGCCGCCTAACTATTGTCTAGTTAGGTACCCATTCAGAGCTGGGTGACTCGGGGACTCCTCAGGCCCCGAGAACAAATCCTCACCTTCGTGTGGATTCGAACTCGTGACCATCGGTATGACAGTCGAGAGCGCTAGCTCTCGACCACCACGTCCCACACAGTTTATTTACATCATATATATATGTATATATATATATATATATATATATATATATGTATATATATTATATATATCCATGGCAAGTACAATTGTAGCAGCTATCAAAGAATACTTTCACTGTGTTCGTCTTCCTCTCTCTCTACATTTCTATATTCACTCGTTCCCGAATCAGCCCTCAACCCACCTCGATCAACAAAACATGACCGTCCCGTCCACGCTCAAAATGTTCTCTCCCTTCAGTCGTCACTCTACCTGCTTATATCACACACTGTCCACTCGTCTCCCTCTCACATGATCTCTCAATACACACTCCTTCGTGAACACACAGTTCATCACAACTATTCAAGTGAACTGGTGTTCACGCTTTGTTTACCATTAACACTACATTTTAGCTCAGTCATTCTCACACCATAACACTTGACCGTGACACTCATCATCATCATCGTCACCATCATTTTCTTCATCATCATCTACCGTTAAAGCCTCGGACATTCAAAAGTCAATATATAAATATAATATGAATAATTAATTGCTTAAAATAAAATATTTCTGTCAAAATTTTAGAGCTGCGAAATATTTTTTATCGTTCGAGATGTAAGGACAGCGCATCTAAATATAGGTTGACCATTAAGGGAGAGCTACGTCCCAGAGCATCTTGCATATCTGTACTGATACCATCTCGAATCTCACTGGATAATAACCGCATGGCTGAACTGCGCCGAGAGTCACGTCCGTCTGGGAGATGTCCTCTTACTTGTACATTTCACTTCCCATACATTATTACAAGTCGACACGCATGACTGCACACACAGGTTTGTGACAGCTTGGACAAAGAGGGGCGGGGAGTAACGTTGTTTACGTGATGATCTAAACGGGTGGGAGAGTTTTATGTATTAAGTCAACAGCAAATGATGAGAAAAATGCATTGCAACAATTAGCTACTTTACGTGATAAGCTTAACTACTTGATAAGAATGATGAATACATGGTTGGATAAACTTGTAGTTTGCCTCAAATATGAGCGGAGAGTGTAGAACGAATTTTCTACGTCAAGCCTGAGAGAAATATTCTCACAATCCTATTGGCGAGGATGGACCCAGACACTGAGAGAAATATTCTCACAATCCTATTGGCGAGGATGGACCCAGACACTGAGAGAAATATTCTCACAATCCTATGGGCGACGATGGACCCAGACACTGAATTACTCGCATACAGGTCTCTTATTATAAAATGTATTTCTGTATTCTGTGCATTCATGCTAATTTCCAAATTTCCTACACCGAACACCAAGTTGTTTCTATTATGATACTAGCTATATAACCCGGCTGAACCTTTGTGTATGAATTTTGCTTGACTCCTTATTTCAAAGTGACTTAACATGTGAGCTCATTTTATATTGAGATCATATCATTCCTGGCCTTTCTAGGAATTATGAAAACACTTACAACCTTTTAAATAACTTATACAATGAGGATATCGTTGCTAACAATAGTAAAGGAAATAAAGGATGCTGGGTAATGCGTACAACCCTCGTTGCCGTGGCCTGTGAACGCTACAACACTTGCCAACAGACCGGCATGGCCTGTGAACGCTGCAACACTTGCCAACAGACCGGCATTGACTATGAACGTTGCAACACTTGCCAACAGACTGTCATTGCCTATGAACTTTGAATCACTTTCCAACAGACCGGCATTGCCTGTGAACGCTGCAACGCTTGCCAACAGACCGGCATTGCCTGTGAACGCTGCAACACTTTCCAACTGACCGGCATTGCCTGTGAATGCTGCAACACTTGCCAACAGACCGGCATGGCCTGTGAACGTTGCATCACTTGCCAAATGTTCGGAATGGCCTGTGAACGCAGTTATGTTATGCATAGAAGGAGCCTCTGTATATAAACGACAAGACAATACATTGATTATGTTTGTAGCGATTTTCCCGATTAAAACCTGGGCTCACGTCGCTTTAAATAAAAATAATAACAAACATACTCGTATTCTAACAACCTTATAAAAGACACATGAGCTACGTTTATCGTTAGAAGAAAATATTGTCAGAATGTCTCGACCACTTGACCATACAACATTCCTAGCTCAAAAATACAAGACTAAGAAATAGTTGACCATTTATAAGAGCGTCCAAAACAACCTCGAGGTAGCATTGAAAGAATTGTAAATAAACACGTGGACATTTGGGAAGAATTATTGGTTGATGATTCATCGTACAATATAAACCCAACCAATTCACCGTACAACATAAACCCAACCAATTCACTGTACAACATAAACCCAACCAATTCACCGTACAACATAAACCCAACCAATTCACTGTACAACATAAACCCAGCATATTATTCCCGTTGACCAATTCACCGTACAACATAAACCCAACCAATTCACCGTACAACATAAACCCAACCAATTCACTGTACAACATAAACCCAACCAATTCACCGTACAACATAAACCCAACCAATTCACTGTACAACATAAACCCAGCATATTATTCCCGTTGACCAATTCACCGTACAACATAAACCTAACCAATTCACTGTACAACATAAACCCAACCAATTCACCGTACGACATAAACCCAACCAATTCACAACTGAGTTTTTGTGAGTAAAGTTGATCTGATCTAACAACAGCCTCAGTTTAAACTATAACAAAATATTTGAACCGTGGGTTCTTTTATGCTGATGAGCTATTTACACGAGAGAGAGAGAAAGAGAGAGGGGGGAGAGAGAGAGAGAGAGAGGGGGGGAGAGAGAGAGAGAGAGACAGACAGACCGACAGACAGAGACAGTGGCATAGCTAGGGGAGGGAGAGGGAGTTCAAATTCGAAAGTCCACCCGTGCTTCCACTTAAGTATGCCCCCAAAGGAGTGTCCACATTTTTTTACGTTAAATATTTCGCCGCCTCCATGTATGCAGGCCCCCAAAGAAGCCAATCTCTTGGGGGCCTAAAATCCTTACAAATCCTTAACGACGCCACTGGAAAGAAAGAGAAGAATAGATTACACATAAATAGATTCAAATTATAAGAGGAGAATAGATGCCACATAAATATATTAAAATTATTTGATGATCATAAATAAAAGCGCATGAAAACATTGATAAATAAACCTAACTTGAAAACGTTTATTCAAGCAAGCAGCCACACAAACTTTCGTTTGTGTTCAATGGAGCCAATAATTTTCCTTGTGTTCAAACTAGTCTATATTTTTAATTACTTGCCAACTACTTATGTATATGTTGTTATCGCGGTAAAGTAATCAGAAGGCAAATATCTATCAACAAAATTAAAAGACCCCCCCTCCCGCAAATATCGAATGTCAAAACACAATATTCGTCAGGTTAATTTTTCAAATTTGAGAGCAGGGCTTATTAAAGAAATCTGGGTAAACTGTTGAAATTAATGGAAATCATTAAAACATTTCTCTGACACTTTTGTATTTTCTTAGATCAACAAAGAAGACCTACTTGGATTTACGATGGAGCCAGACATCACGACCGACAACATGACCGACATCACGACCGACATCACGACCGACAACATGACCGACAACATGACCGACATCACGACCGACAACACGACCGACAACATGACCGACAACATGACCGACATCACGACCGACAACATGACCGACATCACGACCGACAACATGACCGACATCACGACCGACAACATGACCGACATCACGACCGACATCACGACCGACAGCATGACCAACTATATGACCGACATCACGACCGACAACATGACTGACATCACGACCGACAACACGACCGACATCACGACCGACAACATGACCGACATCACGAGCAACAACATGACCGACATCACGACCGACAACATGACCGACATCACGACCGACATCACGACCGACATTACGACAGACATCACGACGCATATCGTAATAGTCCTCAAAACATCAATAATTGAAAATCAATAACACGCATCGGACTAACATTTTCGAATCAATATTTGTTCCCAGACTCCGATTACACACACACACACACACACACACACATGCACACACATGCACACACACACACACACACACACACACACACATGCACAAACACACATGCACACACACACACACACACACACACACACACACACACACACACACAAGGTCACAGTTCTCATTCTGGATCAATGGCACTAGATACATGCACAAATGACCAACATGTGATTTGAAACATGCTCATGTTCATATAGAAAATACAGCTTTTAGGGTGGGGGGGTGTCAACGATATGTGACGTCATATTGGGGGGAAAGGTCTACGTTTTTGTGACAATGTGTGACCAGAGGGGGAGGGGGAAGGTAAAAATTCGGTTAAAATCGCTTGACGTCATCTATAGACGGCTCCATTCATTCCACGTGACACTCTTCTGCCGAATATATATTTAAAAAATCATGTCTTGTCTTATCTATACAGTCGTTCCTTCTATTAGAAGATTATTGCGTTTACAGACGATGCCATTCTGTTGGCAAGTGATGCAGCGTTTACAGGCCACGAGGGTTCCACGCATTAACCAGCCGCTTTTATTTCCCTAACTAGTGTTAGCTGGGTGGACTCAGGGACACCCTAGGCACCGGGAACAATTCCTTGCCTTCACATGGATTCGAGCCCGTGACCATCGTTATGCCAGCAGAGTGCCAAAACATACTTGCGCCCTTCTCCAGGAAAATATTATTTCGGAAAAGGCCCGATATAAGATCGAGAACTTTTACAAAAATAAACACACAAGGAATGACCTCTTAATAATAATAACAGCGGAATATAGGCTGTTCGTTTAAAATGGTAAAATGCAATGTTTTTAGAAATGGCCTGACAACACTGCACTGGATTGGGTCGAATACTGGACTACAACAACCTGCACTATATGGTGTCATTTAATCACAACCTACACTAAGTGGTGTCATTTATCACAACCTGCAATAAGTGGTGTCATTTAATCACAACCTGCACTAAATGGTGTCCTTTAATCACAACCGTCACTAGATGGTGTTATTCAATCATAACCTGCTCTAGTTGGTGTCATTTATCACAACCTGCACTAGACGGTGTTATTCAATCACAACCTGTACTAGATGGTGTTTTTTATCACAACCTACACTAGATGGTGTCATTTTATCACAACCTTCACAAGATGGTGTTATTCAATCATAACCTGCTCTAGTTGGTGTCATTTATCACTACCTGCACTAGATGGTGTTATTCAATCATAACCTGCTCTAGTTAGTGTCATTTATCAAAACCTGCACTAGATGGTGTTATTCAATCAAAACCTGCAATAAGTGGTGTCATTTAATCACAACCTACACTAGATGGTGTCATTTAATCACAACCTACACTAATGTGTGTCATTTAATCACAACCTACACTAAGTTGTGTCATTTAATCACAACCTACAC
>MUZC01001415.1:48681-63387 GCA_002072015.1 Radix auricularia
TGGTGTCATTTAATCACAACCTACACTAAATGGTGTCATTTATTCACAACCTACACTAAGTGGTGTCATTTAATCACAACCTGCACTAAGTGGTGTCATTTAATCAAAACCTAAACTAAATGGTGTCATTTAATAACAACCTACACTAAGTGGTGTCATTTAATCACAACCTACACTAAGTGGTGTCATTTAATCACAAAATACACGGGATGGTGTCACTTAATCACAACCTTTACTAAGTGGTGTCATTTAATCACAACATACACTAAGTGGTGTCATTTAATCACAACCTACACTAAGTGGTGTCATTTAATCACAACCTACACTAAGAGGTGTCATTTATTCACAACCTACACTAAGTGGTGTCGTTTAATCACAGCCTACACTAAGTGGTGTCATTTAATCACAATCTACACGGGATGGTGTCACTTAATCACAACCTGCACTAGACGATGTCATTTAATGACAACCTGCACGAGATGGTGTCATTTAAATCACAACCTACACTAAGTGGTGTCATTTAATCACAACCTACACTAAGTGGTGTCATTTAATCACAACCTGCACGGGATGGTGTCATTTAATCACAACCTACACTAAGTGGTGTCATTTAATCACAACCTACACTAAGTGGTAACATTTAATCACAACCTTCACTAGATGGTGTCATTTAATCACAACCTGCACTAGATGGTGTCATTTAATCACAACCTACACTAAGTGGTGTCATTTAATCATAACCTACACTAAGTGGTGTCATTTAATCACAACCTACACGGGATGGTGTCACTTAATCACAACCTACATTAAGTGGTGTCATTTAATCACAACCTACACGAAGTGGTGTCATTTAATCACAACCTGCACGAGATGGTGTCATTTATTCACAACCTACACTAAGTGGTGTCATTTAGTCACAACCTACACTAAGTGGTGTCATTTAATCACAACCTGCACTAGATGGTGTCATTTAATCACAACCTTCACTAGATGGTGTCATTTAATCACAATCTTAACTAGATGGTGTCACTTAATCACAACCTACACTAAGTGGTGTCATTTAATCATAACCTACACTAAGTGGTGTCATTTTATCACAACCTACACGGGATTGTGTCACTTAATCACAACCTACACTAAGTGGTGTCATTTAATCACAACCTACACTAAGTGGTGTCATTTAATCACAACCTACACTAAGTGGTGTCATTTAATCACAACCTACACTCAGTGTTGTCGTTTAACCACAGCCTACACTAAGTGGTGTCATTTAATCACAATCTACACGGGATGGTGTCACTTAATCACAACCTGCACTAGACGATGTCATTTAATGACAACCTGCACGAGATGGTGTCATTTAATCACAACCTACACTAAGTGGTATCATTTAATCACAACCTACACTATGTGGTGTTATTTAATCACAACCTACACTAAGTGGTGTCATTTATTACAACCTTCACTAGATGGTGTCATATAATCACAACCTACACTAGATGGTGTCATTTAATTACAACCTACACTAAGTGGTGTCATTTAATCACAACCTACTCTAAGTGGTGTCATTTAATCACAACCTACACTAAGTGGTGTCATTTAATCACAACCTTCACTAGATGGTGTCATTTAATCACAACCTACACTAGATGGTGTCATTTAATCACAACCTACACTAAGTGGTGTCATTTAATCACAACCTACACTAAGTGGTGTTATTTAATCACAACCTACACTAAGTGGTGTTATTTAATCACAACCTGCACGAGATGGTGTCATTTAATCACAACCTACACTAAGTGGTGTCATTTAATCACAACATACACTAAGTGGTGTCATTTAATCACAACCTACACTAGATGGTGTCATTTAATCACAACTTACACTAAGTGGTGTCATTTAATCACAACCTACACTAAGTGGTGTCATTTAATCACAACCTACACGGGATGGTGTCACTTAATCACAACCTACACTAAGTGGTGTCATTTAATCACAACGTGCACTAGATGGTGTCATTTAATCACAACCTACACTAAGTGGTGTCATATAATCACAACCTACACTAAGTGGTGTCATTTAATCACAACCTGCACTAGATGGTGTCATTTAATCACAACCTACACTAAGTGGTGTCATTTAATCACAACCTACACTAAGTGGTGTCGTTTAATCACAACCTACACTAAGTTGTGTCATTTAATCACAACCTACACTAGATGGTGTCATTTAATCACAACCTACACTAAGTGGTGTCATTTAATCACAACCTACACTTAGCGATGTCATTTAATGACAACCTGCACGAGATGGTGTCATTTAATCACAACCTACACTAAGTGGTGTCATTTAATCACAACCTACACTTAGTGGTGTCATTTAATCACAACCTGCACGAGATGGTGTCATTTAATCACAACCTACACGAGATGGTGTCATTTAATCACAACCTGCACGAGATGGTGTCATTTAATCGCAACCTACAGTAAGTGGTTTCATTTAATCACAACCTACACTTAGTGGTGTCATTTAATCACAACCTACAGTAAGTGGTGTCATTTAATCACAACCTACACTTAGTGGTGTCATTTAATCACAACCTACACTTAGTGGTGTCATTTAATCACAACCTACACGAGATGGTGTCATTTAATCACAACCTGCACGAGATTGTGTCATTTAATCGCAACCTACAGTAAGTGGTGTCATTTAATCACAACCTACACTAAGTGCTGTCATTTAATCACAACCTACACTTAGTGGTGTCATTTAATCACAACCTACACTTAGTGGTGTCATTTAATCACAACCTACACTAAGTGGTGTCATTTAATCACAACATGCACGAGATGGTGTCAAATAACCTTCAATTGAATTTTCCTATTGCTATTGACGGTCTTTGTTTATGTACAGAACTACTTACGTTTAATTTGTGTTGTATGATAGCTACTAAAGTCATATTAATTTTCGGAAATCAATTTTTTAAATGATTTTTCTCTTTGATAAATCCCCCGTTTCCAAAACTATCAACAACTCTATGACCTCGTGTCGCCTGTGGAACCCGATCGATCTGTGCTGGTCGCTCTTGGTAACAAATCGTTCACTTAAAATCAATATCTTCCTCTGGCTTGTTTATCTTATATCGAGTTCCAACTGTTCTGATTGTTCATAGCTGTTTGGTCATTTCTGTCATAAACCAGGCGTGGACAATATTTCAATACATCAGTTTTCAACCAATTAGATTTACAAGTGATATGTGACTACATTTTAGCATATATGTTGGAGAGGGGATGTCGGTTAAAACAACAAGAAACTGATAATCAAATAAAACAAATCATAATCTATGTGATTATTTTTTTTATTTTTTATTATTTTTTTTTTGCTTTGTTGATGTGTATCATTTTTGACACATTTATTGCAATGTTTTTGCGTTGTACTTCATGGAAAGTTCATTAACGAACGGTTCACATTTGAACATGACTAATGGCTAATGCTTTGTACAAAGAACCCTATTCCTATCCATTCCATTGCATTTTATCAAGTCTATGGGTTTGCTGATACAAGTTTTGCGCTCCTTCACGTCTCGAGTTTAAAAATAAAAAAAAAATAAAACAACTTTGAGAACATAAAAGATACAAACTATATTACTGCATATCTTAACAAAAATTTTAGAGTTACCTACCTTCTCAGAAATAAATCCAAATATTTTATTAGCAAATTTTAAAAAATGATTTAAAAATGCGGAAAAATCCTACAGTAATTACACAGCTGTTTGGCTGTTGGTATTCTCATTAAAAAAAGTCACGTGGTTTTAAAATTACAACAAAACAGCTAAAAACCGTTTAATTCACCTGTAGAAAAAGTGAGGGGGATAGAGAGGTGGGGAGCAAGACAACTAGATCCAACGACTTTACTAGGAGAATATTTGTCTCATTAATCACTGGGACACCAGCTTCAACCTGTAGTAGCTCGTGTGTTGTCTGGTAAGGCTACGTGTGAGGGGTGGGGGTTGGGGTGTGGGGGGCACAGAGGTGGAGACACAAGAGTGGCCCGGGGTTCTTTGGCACAGACGTTTGGGGGAGAAAAGATTTTAATATATGCCATGTTTTATGGTCGCTCATCCTATCACGCGAACCCTTGTACCTGTCCCATTGTGTAGAGGCTATAACTGTTTCATGATGGGGACCCAATAACTGTCACGTGATGGGGATAAATAACTGTCACGTGATGGGGACCCAATAAATATCACATGATGGGGACCCAATAACTGTCACATGATGGGACCCAATAATTGCCACATGATGGGGACAAAATAACTGTCAAAAGATGGGGACCCAATAACTATCACATGATGGGGAACCAATAACTGTCACATGATGGGGAACCAATAACTGTCACATGATGGGGACCCAATAACTGTCACATGATGGGGAACCAATAACTGTCACATGATGGGGAACCAATAATTGTCACATGATGTGGACCCAATAACTATCACATGATGGGGATCCAATTAGTGTCACATGATGAGGACCCAATAACTGTCACATAATGGGGACCCAAAAACTGTCACATGATGGGGACTCTATAACTGTCACGTGATAAGGACTCTATGACTTTCACGTGATATGGACCCTATAACTGTCACGTGATAAGGACCCTATAACTGTCACGTGATATGGACCCTATAACTGTCACGTGATATGTGCATTATAACCGTCACGTGATAAGGACCCTATAGCTGTTACGTGATATTGAGCCTTTAATTATCACGTCATGTGGACCCCATAACTGTCACGTGATATGTATTCTATAACTGTCCCGTGATATTTATCCTATCACTGTCACGTGATATGGACCCTGTCACTGTCACGTTGAACCTTGAATGTCTCCTTTTGTCCAGTGCCCTCACTTAACCGTCACCTTGACCCCGCTGTTGTCACTGGTGTTGTTAGCCTACCTGTAGCTTGTTGGCGACACCAAAGTCATGCTCCGCCCTTGATGAAACATATTTCAATAAAATTCCGTCCCTTGGGGCACGTTTCACGTGGAATAACAATAGTTGGATGTTTGGGTTTTATCACTAGATGTCCAGGATATTGAGGTATTAGGGCTGTAGATGATTGGCTTTTGCCTACTTGTATCTAATGACAGATTGACAATGTCACATAATTAATGACAGATTGACAATATCACATAATTAGGTCTGTATTAGGGTATATATGACCTGTCTACTTGTATGTAATGTCGTATGTACAATGGCACATAGTGGAAAGATGTCTTTGTCTAGTTTTAATGCTGGTAGGTAGAGCTAACATCGGGTGACTATTGCTTTCCTTCAGGGCACATGTAAATATATGATGTAACGCTTAAGCACATTATAGGAATGGGTAATCATAATTAAAGATATATAACAGGGCTGGTGTAAATATATGATGTAACGCTTAAGCACATTATAGGAATGGGTAATCATAATTAAAGATATATAACAGGGCTGATGTAAATATATGATGTAACGCTTAAGCACATTATAGGAATGGGTAATCATAATTAAAGATATATAACAGGGCTGGTGTTATATATGATGTAACGCTTAAGCACATTATAGGAATGGGTAATCATAATTAAAGATATATAACTCAAAAAAAAAGGTGTTCGATTAATCGGGAAAAAAATTAATGGATTCATTTGTTAATTTAGATTAATTATATTTTTATTACGCGTATATAGAATCTAGATATGGCTAAGTTGCTATTCATTATTTCGCTAAATTATTTAATTAAGTCGCAGTGATTGCTTGGCTCCCAAATTTTTGTGACGTAACACAGCCAATTCATTGTGCTAAGCAAGAAATGATATTAAGTGTACATGCAGAAATTACCTATGACCCGCTCTTTAGCCGACCCCCCTCCCTAAAATTTTCTTCTAGATTTTGTCCAAAAGAAGTCGGCTTTACATCGAGTTGATACAGTCATTAATTTCCGGAGCCCTAATTTTTTAGTTGAGAACCCGGTGGGAGTCATTACAAGGTCATCCAATTTATGATCGAAAGTCATCAAAAATTTGTTAAAGAAATAAAACCAGTTTGAATAATAGGAACAAAATCAATGCTAAAATGTAATCGGAGGTGTAGCTATTTTTAAGAGTAACCAGAGGCGAAGGTAAGTCATTGTCCTCCAGGGATGAACCGAACATTTTTGCACTTTGTCCACGAAGTAAAATCAGCAGTTTGCCGAATATCCCCCTTCCCCTCATATAGAGAAGAAAAAATCCCCTACGTTACTGAATGCAACCGATTTTTCAAAGCGTTTTTTTTTTTTTCTTCCGGAAACATTGATTTTCTGAGCGAGATTATTGATTTCCATTTTTTGTTGTTTTTTAGTTCAGAGAGTTTCTGAAAGGTTCGTGATGGAAGAGCTCAAGACACTGAGATTGATGACGTCATCCACCGTACATCCAAAGTTGTGCTTGGGATATGCTGATGGTGGTTTCGGGGCGGGGGGGGGTAGTTTTAGCAGGCAGAAGGTGGATTAAGTGTAACTTTAAGTCGCTCGTTTAGGTACGACGTAACATTTCTGAAACAACCGCCCCACCCCCTGTCGTAACTAATTCATGACCACACCCCCTGGGGGCAATACGTCAGTTATTGACGGCAACTGTTAGCGTCAAACTATTCTGACATTTTTAGTCTCCTCTGTATTGACTTAAATGTCACTTTATATGTGACTGAACAATTGTCAACGTACACCTCTCCTAGGCTCAATCATACATCATACAATATATGTGTTTCCACATGCTGTCACTAATACTAGGCTATTTATTTCTTGATTTAGAAGAGATCAGATTTATTTAAAGAGTGGAAGTCAACCATCGTCTCGCTGGAGATGGGCCACTAAAGATTAGGGGGGACATTTTTGTCTCGCGGGTCTAATCCTCACATCTGACGGTCAGCCCTGAGCTATCACCCCTGGAGATGGGGCCCACACCCCTTCCTTTAGTTATACCAGGATCTTTTCATCGGCCAACGCAATCTGTGCATCTTGCTGCAGGGCCTTCAAAACAAGCAAAGTGTCTTAGGTTTGTACCAGTCTCTTTGTTCATCAAGTTGTCAAATGTATACTTAGTCAGTTCACTCATGAAGTTTGTCAAATGTATACTTAGTCAGTTCACTCATGAAGTTTGTCAAATGTATACTTAGTCAGTTCACTCATGAAGTTGTCAAATGTATACATAGTCAGTTCACTCATGAAGTTGTCAAATTTATACTTAGTCAGTTCACTCATGAAGTTGTCAAATGTGTACTTAGTCAGTTCACTCATAAAGTTGTCAAATGTGTACTTAGTCAGTTCACTCATGAAGTTGTCAAATGTGTACTTAGTCAGTTCACTCATGAAGTTTGTCAAATGTATACTTAGTCAGTTCACTCATGAATTTTATCAAATGTATACTTAGTCAGTTCACTCATGAAGTTTGTCAATTTTGTACTTTGTCAGTTCACTCATGAAGTTTGTCAAATGTATACTTAGTCAGTTCACTCATGAAGTTTGTCAAATGTATACTTAGTCAGTTCACTCATGAAGTAGTCAAACGTATACTTAGTCACTTCACTCATGAAGTTTGTCAAATGTATACTTAGTCAGTTCACTCATGAAGTTTGTCAAATGTATACTTAGTCAGTTCACTCATGAAGTTGTCATTCGTATACTTAGTCAGTTCACTCATGAAGTTTGTCAATTTTGTACTTTGTCAGTTCCCTCAAAGAGTTATATCTTTGGTAGAAAATTGTCAATGATGTATCTTGTATCGTGTATCATATATCATGCATCATGTACCATGTATCATGCACCATGTATCTTGTATCATGCACCATGTATCTTGTATCATGTACCATGTATCTTGTATCATGTATCATGTATCTTGTATCATGTATCTTGTATCATGTATCATGTATCTTGTATCATGCACCATGTATCTTGTATCATGTACCATGTACCAGTTTAGTTTCAACGTGTCTATAATTTTCAAACTGATTGTGTTTAAATTTAAATCTCCTTATGTAAGACGTTATGTATGACGTTTTGTGCGACATTATGTATGAAGTCATGTGTGATGCTATGTATGACGTTATGTAGGACGTTATTTAGGACGTTTTGTTGTATGACGTTATGTGTGAAGTTATGTAGGACGTTATGTATGACGTTATGTGGGACGTTGAGAAGAATAGGGAAGTGAGGGAATCTGGTTACATACCAGAGCTGATGGAGGACTTTTCAACACTGCCCGCCTCCGAGCCAAGACCAAAACGACGGATGTCCTAATTCGAGAGCTACTATTTGCGGATGATGCAGCACTAACAGCACATACAGAATCTGGTTTGCAACAACTCGTGTCAAGCTTCTCCAATGCCTGCAAAGAATTTGGTCTGCAAATCAGCTTGAAAAAGACAAACATCATGGTCCAAGACACTCGACCTCCTCCTACCATAAATATCGATAATGAAAACTTGGAGGTTGTGGACAGCTTCACCTACTTGGGATCCAAGGTCTCCAATACACTGTCCATTGAAGAAGAAATAAACAGCAGAATTGGCAAGGCAGCCGCAACAATGGCTAAACTAAATAAGCGGGTCTGGCAAAACACCAAGCTAACGGAGAAAACCAAACTGTGCGTCTATCGAGCCTGTGCACTACTATATGGGAGCGAGACATGGACCACTTATACATCACAAGAGTGTAAGCTTAACAGCTTTCATTTGAGATGCTTGCGCCGCATCCTTGGTATTAAATGGCAAGAAAAAGTGCCTAATAGTGAGGTACTAACGCGTGCCAATAACCAAAGCATGTTCTCAATTCTTAGTGAAAGACGCCTGAGGTGGCTAGGACATGTCAAAAGAATGAGCCCCGGCCGCATCCCGAAGGACCTCCTATATGGTGAACTTGCTTCAGGAAAGAGGAAAACAGGTCGCCCACGCTTGCGATTTAAAGATGTCTGTCAAAGGGACATGAAAGCAGCCAAAATACATACAAGTGACTGGGAGTGTAAGGCATAAGACCGATCTACGTGGCGCACAGTTGTCAAAGAGGGCGTCATAGTAGCCGAGGAGCGAAGAATGGAGGAGGCTGCAAACAGAAGAGCTAGGAGAAAGGCCAAAACATTTGGAAGCACAGAACTCGTGTGTAAAAACTGTGGCAAAGACTGTCACTCAAGGATAGGACTGCACAGTCACGCGAGGAAATGCAACCCAACCCAACGGTGATGCACCATCGTCTCGCGAGACGGAAGGATGCCGGAATGTGGGACGTTATGTGTGACGTTATGTGTGACGCTATGTATGACGTTATTAATGACGTTATGTGTAACGTTATGTATGACGTTAAGTGTGACGTTATGTATGAAGTAAGGTGTGACTTTATGTGTGAGGTTATGTATGACGATATGTGTGACGTTATATATGCTTATGTGTGACGTTATGTGTGACGTTATTTATGACTTATGTGTGACGTTATGTATGACATTATGTGTGACGTTATGTATGACGTTATGTGTGACGTTATGTATGACATTATGTGTGACGTTATGTATGACATTATGTGTGACGTTATGTATGCCATTATGTGTGACGTTATGTATGACATTATGTGTGACGTTATGTATGACGTTATGTGTGACGTGATTTATGACATTATGTATGACGTTGTGTGTGACGTATGTGTGACGTTATGTGTGACGTCATGGGTGAACGCTTCTGTTATGAAACTTGACCTACCTGTGGGACCAATGTCATGTTACCGGAGAGAACTACACGAGGACACTATATTTAATCGTAATGACACCTGGGAGTATTTGTCTGTCTACACCCAAAACAAGGTTCTAAGAGGTTGAAAGCAGACTAGGGCTGCGGAAATTACCGATTAATTTCTCAATTAATCGGTAAGTTATTTTATCGATAAAAATTATTTTAATCGATTAAATAGTGATTAAAATTAAAGACACGTTTAAAAAATATTTTCGATTTACTCATAAATAATTAATAATAGTTTGTTGCTTTTTTGGTTTTTTTTACGTACAAACTTCTCTGGTATAGAATGTCAGAGAGTGTGAACCTTAAAAAAAACCCTTTTATATAACAATGATATAACATTGTTTTCAATTTTTACAACAATAACAAAATTTAAATTCATAGACATTATATTGAAATACTTAGATCTATATTTAATATAACACTATTATATCTTTTAAATTAAATTAAATACACAAGTTATGTGCAATTCAAAAATTGCCATAAAATCGCACATAATGTGATGGAAAACAACCTAGTGGAAAAAAGTGATTATGAGGTCTTAAAAAAAAAAAATCATAACTTTTGAACCACTTGGGATAAAAAGATGATTTTTATCTTTTTGTTAATCATCCAAAAATTTATACATTGCTGTATTACTTTTATATTTTAAAATTAATTAGAAATTTTTATTCAACGGCTAAAACGCTATAACTTATTGTCATTGTTAGCTATGTTTATAAATAACTTAATAGAAATATCAATTGCCTGTTTTTATTACTTCCCTTGAAATTTTCAGTTTAATGACGTCATACATCTTTATTTCTAGCTTTAACAAAATTGTCGATTAATTAATCGGTAATTTTTCAAAAGATAACGATTAAATTTATTTTAATCGATAACAGCCCTAAAGCAGAGACAAGCTAATAAAATGTTTCAATAAAATTTATACACCTTTCTCCAGTGGCGGATTTAGCTATAGGGCAGGGGGCGGCTATCCCCCCACGCCCCTGTCGAGTCTAAAATGGCGCCCCCTTAAGACCCCCTCGATGCACATTAAAAAGGATTCACTAGAAAAGAAAAAAATCATGTTAAGCCTTGTCCCTTTTTGGACTCAGGACGTGTTAGCGCATTTTCGTATTATGTATCAGTACTTATGTTAGATATCAGCATTATGTAGTTATCAGTAATTGTGCTTAGATTTTAGACATATTTTTATGAATTTTCTTGTGTAATGAATATACCTGAAAAAAAATTATTTAAAAGTCATTTCTTTACATTTTAACATTTTTTATTTTCTCTTTTATCTAACTACAAATGGTTTGTGGTCACTGAAATAGGACTCATAAAAGAAACATTCTAAATTGTAATCAGCTAATCGCCCAAATACTCCATCAATTGTTGTTTGATAGATCGTGGTTGCCAATCTTGTTGAAAATAGTTGAATGTTG
The DNA here is from genome assembly GCA_002072015.1 of Radix auricularia. Classification (NCBI taxonomy): domain Eukaryota; kingdom Metazoa; phylum Mollusca; class Gastropoda; family Lymnaeidae; genus Radix; species Radix auricularia. The sequence continues at coordinate 59,911 of MUZC01001415.1, forward strand.
AAGCTTGTTTCGAAAAAGTTTTCAATTTCGATTCGCAATGTTTTTTGGTAGTTTTAAAGGGGTTTTTTAACGGATCGAGTAACTGAGTGTTGATGCATAAATGGCAGGTCAGGACATACAAAAAACATATATACATCATGGGTCTAGGACTTATGGATGCTGAGATCAAGGGTGATGACAGACGGACGGACAAAACGGGTGCAATAGCGCATTCAACTTCTCGAAAATGCGCTAAAAATGCTAAACACGAAACTTCTAATCAACACGAAACTGCAATACGACATTATTGGCTTGCTAAATATCGTGTTTCAAAACTGTAATATCTGGTTTGATCTGTCAGGAGCGTCGCTAAGTTAAAAAAGAATAGAGAAGTGTTGAACTGAATGATAGACGTGACGTTGTTCTTAGCAAACAAGGTTTTTCCTTAAGAGGACACGGAGTATAATACATTATTGCTTTTGTGATGGTAGTTGTAGAAGTAATTGAGATTTTCGGGAAATGTTATCTTTATTAGCCAAATATGATTTTACTTTAGACAGTCATTTAAAGTTTGGAAAGAAAATTGAACTTTATTTAAGTCATGATTTAATTGAATCACTTGCATCTGAATTATCGGCGATAATTGATAATGAAGTTAATTATGCACAATTCTTTTATTATTAATTAAACCGATGATATATATAAAATTGATCATATTTCAGTTTCTTTACGTTCACTGTTAGTATCCGGACCTGTTGTGGAAGATTTCTAGGCTTTTATACTTTGGTTAATAGCAATACTGCCGCATTTGGTGAGAATCTGTGGAGGAAAGGCGTACGATGGCACATCTCTGATGTCTGAAAGGCGTACGATGGCACATCTCTGATGTCTGAAAGGCGTACGATGGCACATCTCTGATGTCTGAAAGGCGTATGATGGCACATCTTTGATGTCTGAAAGGCGTACGATGGCACATCTCTGATGTCTGAAATTATAAGTGGCCTTCAAACTTATTTGAAGAAACTTTGACACAATACCATCAATGTGCATTGTTGTATCCACAGTTTGAATTTGTAAACAGTGATCAAAGTTTTTCGACATAGCTTAAAGGTTGTATGCATTCTTTCCGTGTAGTTTACCACGTCTACATTCTCTTAAAGAACATCATAAATCTCAATATGAATCAACAGTAGAAAACCTGAAATTTCCCTTTGATACAAGATGGGCAAGCCGTAACATGCAGTTGAAGCAGTTGCTGGATCAGTCTCTGTTATTCTAATTCTAGCCACTCTGTAAGATATACATTTAGGGGAATCGACAGAATATAAAGGAAGTGTCAGAGCAGAAGCTATGGGACCATCGATTTTAATAGCAAAATTTTCTTTCGTTTTTTTCTGTTATTTGTACAAATGATATTGGGTAATATCTTCTTGTTATCAAACTACTTGCAACGCAAGAGCATTGACTTTGCATTTGCAAAACCATTAATTGATGTTGGAAGAAATAAGGGGCTGTCCATAAAGTAAGTCACGCTATTTTTGAGAATTTGGACCCCCTCCCCCTATCACAAATCTCGGGACCACACTCCCACAAAGTACGTCACACTTTCAAAATTTTAAAAAAATAACAGCTAACTAAAATATTTAATGTAATACTTAAAATACACTTCACTATTAAACAGTATTAAAATATAACAGTATTAAAATATTTAATGTAATACTTAAAATACACTTCACTATTAAACAGTATTAAAATATAAAATTTCCACTTAAACGTAGGGATGTACCAGACTCAAAATTTTGAAATCCGGCCGGAGACGGAGTGAGATTTGTTTTGCTTTTTAAAATAACAGTATTCAGGATTTGCCAAAGCCAATAAGAATATATATTTTAATAATAGGGCTCTACTAGCATGCCGGATTTATGAAGTTGCATACGGCTAGAGCCGGCGCCAGATTTGTTTAAATAGCCAGATTATGGATTTGCCAGAGCTGGAGCCGAGATATGGTACACCCCTACCTATGGCGGATTAAGGGGGGGGGGGGCTGAACGGGCTAAAGCCACGGGCCCCCGACTGTTTAGGGGCCCCCAAACGTTTTATATTTTATAATAAAAGTGTACAAAAGTTTGCACGAACCCTTGAAAATATAATAAATTAATTAATTCTATACAACTTATCGCGTCCAGACATGATAGTATTGATAAAGTACCTAATAATCGAAAAACTTTAATTTATTCACTTTGCATTATATAAAATATAGTTTATATTTTTAAAATTTCACATTTTCGAGAAGTTCCGCTGGCCGTGTGGGTATTGTGCATGTTCGTGGGGGCTACCGGTGTCGGGTTCCATACCCAGCAAGGGTATGGAATATTTTTTTCTTTTCACACTCAATTATAACTACCGCGAACACATCAAACAGTTATTTCTTCGTGTTAGGTTTTTTTTTCCATTATTAAAATTTAGTTACAGTCTTATATTAGCTGTTAACAATCATTTTATTTTAAGAACGCTGGCTGGATAGGGCCCCCGGTTGATTGCAGCCCAGGGCCCCGTGCAGTCTTAATCCGCCCCTGACCCCTACTTAAAAGAACTGTCAGATTATTAAAATGACTTTTATAGAATAATTAATTGTCAACTGTTGTGAAAGTTATTTATTGAAACAGTAACTCGATCTAGATCGAATTTGAAGGATAATTGCAGACAGGTCAACTCGGTCACTCAAAAAAACCTCTGAATGTGCATTTTCTCTTCTGGCAATAACAGCCATGGGTTCTCTGCCTTTTAACAGCGATTCTCAAAGGACGGGTATGTTTTAACTGAGATGATTCTTGAAAAGTTTGGGGGTGCACATTCTACTGAGCCTGAGCTCTGTGTTGTCCTGCATGTTTCTTCAACATTGTTTGTGAGGCAAAATATAAGTGATGTAATTTGCAAACTCGATCAAGTAAGCTGGTTTGCAAAGATTGATAATAAAGATCACATGTTGCACTTTGATAACTTGTTGATCTCGGCACAATGTCATCAAATTTGTGAGTTTGTATCACAAACAAGGAATAAAACTTATGAGAATCTGCATCTGCTCTTTCTGAAGCTCTAAGTCCATCAGCTGTTTGGTTATTGTGATTAGTGGAGGAAAGAATCTCGACAGTAAAACTTTGAAATATTGTTCTTTGTCGCAACATCTTATGTCCTGATATTTCACAATTTTAGTAAATTATTGACTGGTGCGAACATGATTGTAAAACAATTTCTGATCCTTCGATATCAATACTGTTGCATCCAGATCAGATTTATGAACAACACATTAAAGAGATACGCATTTCATGCTAATTTGACATAAACTAATTCTAGTGCTTCAAAAAAAATGAAAATTATGTTTGAAGCTATTTAAATTCTACTAAAAATAAATAAATAAATAATAATAACAAAATAATATACAAAAATAAATATGTGAAATCACACGGGGCCGGACCCACCTCCCCCTTGTCACAAACT
>MUZC01001416.1:4800-21707 GCA_002072015.1 Radix auricularia
TCTTAGGTGCTTACTTAATACAAGTGAGTGTTTTGGATCGATTTCATTATAAACTGTCATTAAGGAAATTCGTATTGAAAGTAAACGCTCAGGGATTTGAAATTAAAAAAATGGTACATGTATAAGCATTTAGTTCTATACACTGTTGTAAGTTAAATAGCGGAATTGTAATTTTTATAGAGAGGGGCAAATTTGTGAGCTATTTGAAGGGTGCTTTTCATTTCTTGGGTCATGAGTTTATAATATTTCCGAGCCCTTAGTGGCACTATTTCTTAGCCACTGATAATGTCTTTTTTGCAAAGATTAAGAAAACTAGCAGTGTAAAATTTTAAACCCAAACCTTGCGATTCAACGTGTTTTTTTTAAACAAATAGACAATATTAAAAAATCTCCCCAACCCTACGCATCCCAATCACATAAGTATTAAACAGCTGAATAAAAATAAATCTAATTTGTCCTAAATAAAGGTCATGCATAAACTGTAAGGGAATGGATGTTGTGGATTAAGTGGTAGATGAATGAAAAAGTTTACATAAAAAGACTTATTGCTAGAATAATGCAATATTATGGTACGTGTTATGGTTAAAACTGTAGAGTTTACTATTGGTGCAAGTTTGTGTGTGTGTGTGGGGGGGGAGGGGCTATGTGCGTATGTGTGTGTGATTTGGTTATTTCTATGTCTGATATTGTTGCGCCTCTAACATGACAACCAGTATTTTTAAAACTGTATATACAAAAAAAAAAATAATAATAATTTTCTACGGTGTAGAAACGTTCGGGGTCAAAACGTCCCTTGGCGGAATTTTCCGGGATAGAATCAACCCGGGGTCGAGCCTGCCGTGGTCAAACAGACAGGAGTCGAAACGACCGGGGACAAAACGTCCTGTGGTCAAACTGCCAGAGTCGAACCGTTCGGGGTCGAATCGTCCGGGGTCGAAGTGTCCAACCACCAAATAGAAAATATTTTTTGCATAACTAACGTAAAGTATCTGGCGCAAAAAAAATAATAATAATCCTATTCATTTGACTAAGGGCATGCTTAGCCTAGAAATGGAAAAAAATGTTTTGGAGAGCTTTTCCAATGAAAAAAGTAATCTTAACACATGTATTTTACTCTAAGACCTAAAAAATGATGAAAAATCCATTAAAAAAATTGGGTAAATTTCTCGAACAATGCGGTTGCATGACATACGCTTCGGGTAAAAACTGTTCTTTAAGGTGTAAATATATCAAGTGTAATGAAATATCACAGGTATTACGACTTATACATAGGATCTAGCATAAGGAAGTGCGTGTTAAGTCGAAAAACACACTGACAACAATTCATTTTGTGCCAAGCTGTTTTGAGTTTATTAGATGAATAGTTTACAACGGGGAAAAAGATTGATATAAAGTGAATTGTTACGATTAGAAAAAATGTGTCGGAATATATAATGATTGACATAAAATTTATAAGAAGATCAATTTCTCACCATTTTCTTAAAAAAGGAGCATTGTTCTTATGTTTTTATTCACGTTAAAGGAACATGTGCATTTAAAACAAGTAAACCATATTTTCTACTCTCCCCAAGCCACAATATTCACAAATATTATCTGGCTAAAATATCCTATTCGTCTTGAGCTAATTTCTTGCTTAGACTATAAAAGAAATGGGTGTTTAGCGAGCTATTTCTAAGAATCAAAGAAATCCTGTGGAAAGATATTGTTTGCATGTTTTGATTCACGTGAATAGAAAGTGAACTTTGCCCGTTATCTTTTTGTAACTGTTAACGACATTTGTTATTCTGGTAGAGAATATACCATGCGTTATTAAAGGGGTTCGAGCATGGTGAAAGAAAGCCATCAATCGATCTGAATGGAAGGATGTGGTTGAGCAAGCTAGGGCACTACATGGGCTGTTGAGCCACGGATGATAATGATGTTGCTATATTAAAGCAGAAATACCAAAATTGATGGGTAATATTTAAACTAATAATATGTTTATTTTTCTCGACACACTTATCTTAGCTTTTATTAAGAAGGATTTGATTTATCACAACCCTAATTTTCAGAGAATTTGAGACCAAAAACTAAATAAAGTTACTCTTATTGTGCCTACCCTGTAGCATAGCACGGGTATTTTGCTCGTAATAAATATAATCATGCATGTTACTTTTACAAACAAATACTGCAAAATAATGTATTAATATAAAACACAATTTTATGGTTTTAAAATACAAAATACCTTCATTTAGTAAATCAGCGTCTATTGTTACATTTAATGATGCGGAACGCTGTATTTCTTTACCGTTAAGAGCATACAGAACAATATGGACAGTCGTAAAATTTTTATTACTCTTACAAATACAGCTGCAATGTAAACTTTCAATTAAATAATTGGAGCAGTTTTCAAGAAATGCAATCAAAACAAGTGAAGCTTCTTCGAGTAATATATATATATATATATATATATATATATATTAACTTGAGAAGCCTGAGCCGTGCGACCGACCTGCCACACATAGGTTTTCACGGGAAAAATATATTGGACTGGATATTATAAGTGTATTGGACATATATAATCATTATATGGAAAAAAAAATATGGTATTTTTTTTATAAAATTGTGATTTTGATGGTATGTTACCATATGATCACAATGCCTCTATATTGTAAAAATAAATAATAGAAAAACATAATAAAATATAACACGACACTATAATAATTTTAATAGATGATGATTTAATCCTTAACACAAACAATTGTAAATATCAACTTTATTATATGTACATATTTATATGTTAAATATAATGCTGAAAATGATAACTAGGATGATAGAAGTAGCTATTTTAGAAAAAAAAATGGTGAATCTAAATTTTTTAAAAAACAAAAAATACCTACCTAAAGGCCAATAAACATTTATACATGTACATTTAAAGCATGTTTGAGGCTGTTGTAACTGTTTGACTTTTGCTTCTTGCATTAGCGAATATTTTATTTGACTATTTTTTTTACATATTTAATTCTAATGAAATCCTCACCAACTTGTTCCCGTGCACCTTTCTTTAGTGCAAAATGGATCAGGAAAAGACGAAACAGTCAGGTATAACTGGTATGGGTAAAACAACTGCAATAGGACCTCTCCTGTTTTTGGCTCTATAACCAATTACGGATGACCATATTTTCTAAACCTTACTTTACCTTTTTCATCAGGCTTATAGCAATCTGGGTCTTGAAATCAAGTAGAGCAAGGATATTTTTATCACATTTGGATTACTACAGTCATCCCAATAAATAAGCAATGCCTAAACTAGTGTCATATTCATATCCACTTGAATACAAATTATTGCCAGTTGTTTATTCCTTACTTTTAACAAAGCTGAGAAAATGGCGCACAATGTTTCCAGAAGCTCTTATAACCGATTCTACTTTACATGACAGAATGTTGCAGCAGTGTAATTAAAAGATATTAATCATTTTTGTAGCAGAAGAACTCACACATTAAAAAAAAAGTGGGGTTATATTGTTATATATATATATATATATATATATATCAATTGTATATATCTGACTGATATNTATATATATGTTTGATTGTGTTACAAATCTATCCATTATTTGTTCATCAATAATTTTCCTGTTTGGTTCTGAGGCTCTTTTGCAACAGCGACATATCCAGAGAAAACAGGCTCTCGAGGAAAGATGTCTGTTGGATCTCTTTGGTGCAAAAGTAAATTTTTATTTGATACTTTTAGCTGTGGTTGGACTGAAGTACCTAAAGAATTACCAGCTGTTTCAATCATTTTACTCTAAAAAAACTGGTGTTGTTGGGTCCGAAAAGAACAAATTGAAATATTATTTGTTAGCATTTCCTTTAACAAAATAATTGAATGATATTAAATTGTCCTTACAAAAGATATAAGAGATAAAATATTTTTTTTTAAAGTAGATAAAATTGAACTTAATAACTTAACTGTAAAAGTTTCATCAACGTAATCGTCATCTTTCTAAGATAACTCATTATCATCGGAGTCATTACGAACGCCACGGATATGTACATCTTTTTTCTTCCATGAAACCATGATGGATTCATGACATTGATATTTGAATTCTAAAGAAGAAAAAAAACATTAAAAAATTATCTAACAATATATATATAAATAAATATTAAAATATTGAATATTATTGAGCTGTTTCTTTATCTGACGTTTCTAATTATGCCTTTTCACTGTTAAAGGCATATACTAACAAGTAGCATTAAGAGCACATAAGCTTTTGGTAACTAATTTACTTTAATCTAAACTAGAAATGTGTACACTTTATATATCAGTATGATCCGTCCGGCTGCCTGCCATTTTCCTACACACTTTCCATTCATCTCCTACCACACAACTGACTGCCTTTCACTTGCGCCACCTAGCGTCTTTTCTCTATCGTCATCTCTCACGTGATCTCTCAATTCCTAATATGCAAATTATCACGTGACAATTCTTGACTTTCATCAATTAGTTTTACTAATGAAATGCTATTTATAAAAAGACTTCAACATTTATTTACAGATCATAAACTAGATAATTTTATCAAAGTAAAGAAGGATCACATTAATAATAGATAATTATAAATATTTTATGAATAAAACATTTACATCGTTTATAATATTTATTCTTTAGTAAGTTGTCATATTCCAACAAGAAAAACTACAAGAAAAAAAAAACAATCACATAGACGCACTGTTACCTTATGGTAAAATACCATTTTTCTCAAATATTATCAAACGATTATGACAAATATCAAACTTAAGCTTACTTTATTACTTTATAAACATTAGTTTTATCATTTAAATTTCTTAGAACTGACATTTTCATTTTTTTGATAAAAAATAAACACTTGTACTTACTTGATTCGGTAGACAATATTTTAGTAGACTGTGATGTTCTAAATGTCGTTCTTACAAAAATACAAAACGGTCTATGTGAAGAGTTCTCCAGGATAAAATAACGAAAACATGTTAAAATAAAAGGGGAATCACTTTTTAAAATAATCAGTTAGTAATAAAATAATAAATATTCCGCTTTTTAACCATACGGTCACATTATGTAGTTTAGGAATATATATATATATTAGGGCTGCGATTAATCTCTGGATCATTCGGTACGACATTTTATCGATTAGAATTAATTTAATCAATAATATAGACATTCTGATTAACAATTGCATTATTCTATAAGTTGTAGATAACAATATATTATTAATAATAGTCATAATCTAAGACTAAGAGTGTATACTTTAAATTAACCTGTTTTATAAGGACAATGATATTTTTAAAAGCAACATTGTTTTTAATCAATTAAGAATAACAAAATTTAAATTCATTGACAATATTTTAAACTGCTTGTATTTAAATATACCTGCTAACAATAGTATATTTTTAAATTAAATTGCATTAAATACTTAAGTTATGGGAATTTTTTTAAATACCTTAATTAATAGGGCACAAAACATGAAGGAAAAAAATATAAAGGAAAAAGTGATAATGTGATAATGAGGTCTTAGGGAAAAAAATAACTTTTAAAAAGAGATGAAAAAAGGGATGATTTGTATGTCTTTTTGTTAATCATCAAACAATTTCAATACAGCTGTATTACTTTAATATTTAAAAAATTAATTTGAAATTTTCATGTTAGCGCCTAAACTTTAACGCGTTATTTAACTTTGTTTCATTGCTAACTATGTTTTAAATATAACTCAACTAGATTTTGCCGGGGCGCCGTGGCGCCTACGGCGCCCACTTTTTTAGGGCGCCTACGGCGCCAACCCTTTTCAAAAGCCCGACTAACTTGTCGTTTTTTGATAAATACAAAATAATAAACTTTCTGAAATGTACGCAAAGTATTTAATAATAGGGGTTGTATTTTGCGCACCGATGCACACCAAACAATGACGTCACCATATTAAATATTTTTACAGCGCTCATCAACACACGACTTTTCAACTAAACTAACTGCTGTAGACTGTCGTACATCACTCCTCAGCGTTACAGATCCAGTGAGTGACTTGGACTATTATATTATTTACTAGATTGTGCCAGGCGCCGTGGCGCCTGTGGCGCCCCCGTTTCTTGGGCGCCTATGGCGCCAACCTTTTTTTTAAAAACCAACTAACTTGTCCTTTTTTGATGAATACGAATTATTAAACTTTATGAAATGTACGCAAAGTATTTATTTAATAATAATAATAGGGGTTGTATTTTGCGCACCGATGCACACCAAACAATGACGTCATCCAATTAAATATTTGTACAGCGCTCATCAACACACGATTTTTCAACTAAACTAACTGCTGTAGACTGTCGTACATCGCTTCTGTAGCGTTACGTTACAAACCCACACCACTGGGCTATTATATATATTAATTAAAAAAAAAAAAAACACCAATTGCCTGTTTTTTTTACTTCCTTTGAAACTTTCAGTTTAATGGCGTCATACATCTTTTTATATATAGCTTTAATAAAATTATCGATTAATTAATCGGTTATTTTTCAAAAGTTAACGGTTACATTTAATTTAATCGAAGAAAGCCCTAATATATATATATGAATTACCAACTCTTCGACTCCGGCTGTCCTCACCACGGACGTTGTGACCACGGGCGATTTGGTCACATAACGCTTCGACGCAGGTTGTTTTGAGCCCTTCGTATCTGCACCGTAGTTATACTTTTAAATTAAATGTTTGTATAAAAATAATTCAACATAACATTGTGCATTACAAATTAAATAATTGTTTGAAAAAGTTATATGTAATGTTTAATTTACAATGATTTGAAAAAAGTTTATAACAATGCAAATTTGGGTCAACATTCAGCGTACGTTCATGATTGTGATAAATGCGCCTGGCATTATTTCTGCATTTTCTGGTTTTTCGGTGATTTCGTACAACTTATCAAACATCTCAAAGTTACCTTGAAATAATCTTTTTTTTCAAAGATCAAGCTTTTTCGTAAAAGCAGACATTTTGTCACTGAGAGTTATAAAATGTATCTGCGTTACCTTGCCGAGTGGAATTACGTTTATTGAGCTATTCAAAAACTTCAGTTAAGTAAGCCAGAACAGCAACCCATTAGCCATGGTTCAAATTATCCACAAGCTTTGAGTTATTTCTACAAGAAAATATCTTACGTCATCGCGTAATCAAAACAGTCCGATAATCAGTGAACTTCAGTATACATTAGTAACTGTTAACGTTCAAGATTCATACTGGAGCATAAGAAATCAAAGAGACGAGAATTTAATTGACGAGCTTGATAAAATTAAAAACCATTATGGCCAGATCAGAAATATATTTAAGTCTGCGTTATTTCTTTTACTTGCTAGTCTTTCTCGATCTATCCTACAGTGCGTAAATTTCATGCTTTTTCACGGACCACCTGGCAAATCTTCGCGGACCACTAGTGGTCCGTGGACCACAGGGTGAGTAACACTGCTTTAAGCCACGCCTATTTCTTGCCTTGGTAATTTTGGTTGCTTTTAGTGTCGTCTCTGGTAGCTCAATTAAAAGAATCGTATTGGTCTCTTACTTTTCACTACCATCAATTCACAGTTTTTTTTAATTAAAAAAACACATCAGCAATCCTACATTGTGGATGTGAAATTTATTTATGAGTAGAATGGCGCCCCTTAACGCTCAATGGGGGCGCCTAAATCATGCTAAACAATTGTTTTGTAATAAAGATATTTCGGAGCTCCAATATTCAATCTTGCAAACGTATTTGGAATACATTAGTTTACAACAAATTAAATTAAATAATGAGTTTTAATACTCATTTTTGCGCCCCCTAACGTGGCGCCCGGGGGCATTTGCCCCCCTCTGCCCCCCTCGCTACGCCAATGATGCGCCATTCCTCTCAGGTCATTCCAAATCCATTAACTTCACACCAACCCCGATTCACTGTAATCTGGCAATAAAAAGGCAATGTGGTCAGATTGTCCTTTCTAAAGGCGCCTACATTGTCGCTGCCCCCTCTCACTCAATTTATTTACCTTTCCCATAACTCTCGCCAGCACACTGCATGCTGTAGTGGTCACTGAGTAATATTGTAACATGTCAAAATGTAAGCCACGGAAAATATGTAAATAACAATGGTTTTTATTGAGAATGGCCAAACGGACCCAGCACCTTAAACGTTATTATTGTCTGTTACGCGGCATTAACTGGTGAAATTTGTTTACTTTAAATTCTAACTACTTTGTACGCTGAATAAAATCAGTATTGTCAGTATTTCTGCGAGGTAGGTCTTCACTTGTTAAGTAACACAAGTAATGGTTCTTGCACCTGCGGTGTGTATTTGTTCAGTATGTCTATACATTAAAAAAAAAACCAGAAAAACAAACAAACAAACAAACAAAAAACACAAACAAAAATACAAACAAAAATAAACATTTATGAAAACCAATAATAAATTAGGTCATATTTAAAAGTGTTTTTCAAATCAGCGTAAATTAAACTTTACATATAACTATTTCAAACTTATTTAATTTGTATTGCATAATAATACTAAGTTGAATAATTTTATTAATAAAATTAATTTAAAAAAGGATATCTACGGTGTACATATGAAGGGTTCGAAATGTCCGGGATCGAAACACCATGTGGTCGAAACTTCTTGTGGTCGAACTGTCCGTGGTCGAACCGTCCGGTGACGAAGTGTCCGACCACCATACATAAATGGCAAATATAATAGGCCTACCGATTTTAATGGTAAATTCCTAGTTTGATCCCTAGCCATATTTAATTATTAAATTATTTCAAAAAATTTATCGACCTTATATTTACAATTTATGGGATGGAAAACACTAAATTTATATATATATTAGGGACGTTATCGATTATATTAAATGTGGTATTAAACTATTGAAAAATTACCGATTACTTAGTCAATAATTGTGATTAAATCACAAACTAAATTATTAAACTAAAAATTTTAATAGAAGTAGCAAAATAATGAAATTAAAATCTATTGTTTAATTGAGTTCCTTTCTCTAATTTTTCATATTAAAAAAAAATAATAATAAATTTTTTTTAACAAAATATAAAAAATCAAGCGTATGCATAACATGGAGAAGTAATTCATATTTAAACATAAATTATGGCTAAGTCTCATTTCTGAAGTGCTATTTAATGGCATGCTACAGGAGATTCTAATGAGTTGTAAAAATATATATTTGAAAACTGTTAACAATTACAATTATTGATTTGTTATAAATATTTTTTAAATAGAATCAGGATATGTAATTACCATATTGCAAATTTTAGTTTAACATAATATTTAACTATAACGATTTTTTAGCAATAAAAATAACACAGTAAAGTTTAGACATTTGGATCAAAATTTCAAATTAATTTTAAAAATATAAAAGTAATACAGCTCTATTGAAATTGTTTGATGGTAAAAGAAAACATGAAAATCTCTTTTTATCCAAAGGGTTTCTACCTATAATAATACGGGGGGAAAATTTGTACATTAAATAAAACTTGTATTAATTATTTATACTTATATATTTAATAATGAATCGAAAAAAACACTTTCTGTTTCTTTAATCCATATTTTAAGGATTAAAATAATTTTAATCGAATTTGTTACCGATTAATCGAGATATTAATCGTTATTTTTTGCAGCCCATATATATAATATATATATTCGGTCGATAAATAAAAACTTTCATGACGATTACACCAGATGTTTGACTTTTAACTATTGAATACGGAAATGTTGAAAGTTTTGATAAAGATTACGTACCATGTTCTAACACTTCGGTGACTTATTAAACCGAATGAAAAGCTTATTAAGCTAATGGCAGGATTTGAGTCTAAGTCAGACACAGAAAATGAAGGCTGCTTTTCTGATAAATTACCGCGTTAAAAATTTAAAATAAAAGTTCCTGAATTCATTAAACTTTTACAATATTGGAAACTTTATGAACAAAGATTTTCAATAATGTATTTACTTGCTTAGATCGTTTTGTGCATCCTAGTTACCTCAGTTTCATGTGAATGAGTTTTACGATAGTTATATTGTCAATCGCACCCACTCATTACATGAACCAAATAATGTCAACACACTTTTCTTCTTGTTCAGTATGTTAAATGATGACACATAAAGGTGACATCCCAGAGTCACTTAGATCTTCAACCAAAAACCTTAATACGTGTTATTTATAACATTTTTTATTCAATTTTTTTTTAGTTTTTATTGATATTAAGGATCAATTACTGTTCATATGTAAGACAGATATCGACTCAATTTAATGTCATCCTGAACAACCCTAATATATAAATATATATATTTAGATAGATAGATAGATAGATAGATAGATAGATAGATAGATAGATAGATAGATAGATAGATAGATAGATAGATAGATAGATAGATAGATAGATAGATGGATAGATATATGGATGGATGGATGGATGGATGGATGGATGGATGGATGGATGGATGGATGGATGGATGGATGGATGGATGGATGGATGGATGGATGGATAGATAGATAGATGTGTGCTTTTGTGTGTGTGTGTGTGTGTGAAATCAGGCATTATGTGTAATACCTAGATATTCTATAGAATTCCTGGTGTTTGCTGGTAAAATATGGAATTTATAAAAAAGTTTTGCATACCTTGCTCATGTATTTTTATAATATTGGATAAGTAAAGTGACAGAGGAGCACAACAAACGCGTTTATTTATAGCTACTGTTGTTTCAGTTTTAAAAAACGCGGGTTTAGCAGCATTGGCTCTTACTTCAGATAACTCATCATATAATTGACGTTGCATGTCAACATGGCATGATTCCTGTGCTAGAACTTCTTCTCTACCGACAATGTCACACAGAAATCCATTGGAAACTTTATGGAAAAAACGTATGTGAAATCTCAGCGACTGACATGAACTGACATTGTGAGAATGATTTTTGCATAGTGTCTGTAATGTTGTAGTGGAACCTCATACTGGCTAGACGCTGTCTTACAATAACTTTTAAAACTCACATGCTTTAATTACCATCATCAAACAAAGATCGAAGCGCCAACATCAATGTCGTGTGAAATCACAAGGGTAGGCCAAATAAATACTTTGTCGTACGTAAACTCGCCATTCTACATTATTTTTAGGAAATTTTTTAAAAAGTAATAATTTCATACTTTACCTGAAACCATCAGACATTCTATACAATGCCTAGATATCCTATTAAACGCCTGGATTTTACACATTGCCTTTAATATATATATTAATTTTCAGATTTAATACTAACCATTGTCTATTTGCACTATAAAGCTGGTCCCATACTGAACGTCGCTCAAATTGTTGGTTAAATTTGGATACAGAGTGATATTGTAATATTTGTCTCCTTGACTTGGATTTGAATTAGGTAAAAACAAATTGCATTTACTTTTAAAATACAATGGTGTACCTGGAAGTTCCTCGCTGTGTGGGATAATTGTTATCTTGATGAGAAGGGGAAAAATAAACATTCAAATTGTTCATTATGTTTATCATTAATATGTTTGTCTTAAACAATTACAAAATACTTATTACCATATAAAATATGTAGTTTACAATCGAAAACAAATGTGTCGCAAAAAACTGTTAATTCTCTGAAGTATGTTTTAACCGTTTTAGTCTTAAAAAGTCGATTTCCAGGTTTTTAAATTAATTAATTAGCTTTCTATACAATCTATTCTTGTCTGTAGAATGATAATGAATTAAGATAAAACAAGTAAATAACTTTTTTGGAAGGGTTGAGAAAGAGACACAATTTTTTGTATGATATATATGCAATTTTATCCACTACATAAGATCTATACGTAATTATTTCATACATTTTTTTAGAAGGTTAAAACAAGTTGCTGCATTTTATGACACCTTTTTGTTTGTGAAAATAATACCTACGTTTTGTAAATTATTATCCATTTGGACCTTGCATCTTCCTTGTGGGTAAATTCTTTTAGCTGAACAAACGATGTTTTTTCCGGTTTCAAATACTTCAGTTTCACACGAAAATCCACGAGCTTTGGCTGTGTATTTAAAAAAAAAAACTTTTAACAAACTTAATTTAAGTGTATTTAAAAAAATGTGCTTTTATATAACATTAGTTATCTTCCAAACAAATTCTCTTAATGTATACTCACAAAATACCAGTATACAACCGGACTCTTCCGTAAGCATTGTACTCAAGGCCATAGTATAAAACTTCCACAATTCGGCGTTGATTTTTCTCTCAACGTTTCTTATGACAAGTGTAATAATTTTCCGTTCTTTAAATTCTACTATACTTATATTTACTCGGGCAGATAAATCACTTTTACAGGTCATATTCATTGTTGAGCAATTGCCCATGATTTCTGTATCATCCCTAATTACAATGGTTTCGTCGATGCGTAAATTTGATGACGGATATGACACATTTAATTGATATTTTTTGAATTCTTCAGCAGGATGACAAGATTGGGTGTGACCTTCATCTAATAATAAGCAAAATAAATAAACGTAAATATATATAATTGAGGCATTAAAATCGTAAAACACATTTGAGAATAAAAACTCTTTCTTTCTCTCCCCCCCCCCCCCAACTTTTAAAAAAGAAATAAATGATAATATTAAATTAAATGAATATTCCCTTAACCGGAAACACATTTTTGCTTTTAAAAGTACTAATGTAATGTTCTTTTTATTTTTTTTTAAAGGAATATATTTTTCTTGGAATAAAATTTTCATTATTACTTTAAATCAATACTAAATAAGTAGAATAGGCGTTAAAAAAGAAGATGAATACAAAATAACTCACCAATTTTGAATCCGTTGCCACATACTATCAAAAACAAAATAAAGGAAACTAAATTGGTTTCCTGAAACATTCTTTAAACAGTTACAATTATAATCAATTACTGTTATCTTCTTCTAAATAAGTATGAGCATAACTAATTACATCCTTACAATTATGATTTTCACTATGATCTCTATATCCAAATAACATAATTTGCTACATATATGTAAATGGCATTATTATTAACGACTGTTATAGAAGAACACTTCACGCCAAAAGGCTCAGCATAAAATGTTCTTGTCGTTTTCCTTAAATGAAACATGATACTAAAAAAACAAATCCAGTTAATTTTTCTTTCATTAAATATTTGGAAAAAAACAACAACTTAGGACAGGGAAGTTAAAACTCTTAAAACAGAAATCCACTTTGGAAAAATGTTCTAATTAGAATGATTCATCCTGTGTTTGTTTGTTTTTTTTTTTTTGTAAAAGCTTAACTTGTAAAATATGTTTTGCCATTAGATCTCTATTTTTTTTAAAACATGGATGTCATAAATAGTTCATTTAAAAGCTCACAAGGATGACCAAAATACAACTTGTGTATTAAAATAAATACTTCCCCAGAACAAACAAATAAACAAACTAACAAAAACATAAAAAACACAAACATAGAGAACAAAACATTACCAGCAGTTTCATCTACTCACATCTATTTTCCTAACCCGATTGAATTCCCCCATCCTAATTAATATCAAAGAAACATTTATACCTGCTATATTGTAGAGAACCATGGTTGTCTTGTGTTTACTGTTTCTACTTCTTTATTTTTAATCTTCACACAGTACACACTCTTGTTTAAGTATTGTTTAAACACTAACTCAAAGACTTGATGTTCAACGAAATTCTCTTTAATTCCTTGCTTCTTTACTTATGGTTACACTCAAACACTTGTCCTTAACTCATTCCCTATTCCAAACTAGTCCTATCTACGTCTGTCTTTATGTGCCTGTGTGTTTCCTGAGAGTCTGTGTGAGTCCAGACCCTGTCCGTCAGCGCGTCCACTCTAATACTCGTCAGTCTCCGACCGTAATTCCCATTGTCCGAAAGTCAACTGTCAATCATCTTGTTCCAACCCTAGATAAGACGGGGGGGGGGTGGTTTGACATATCACACAATGGTCCCTTGATTTAATCGCCTTTCCCTCGTCCGCTTCTTCGACCCGTTACCCATTTTTCGCGTCCTTTCATCTGCGTTCGCCCGGGTCCAAGCTCCCGCCCAGTTCTCGTCTTCAAAGAACCGTTCGCGGCGTCTATTCTTCCAGATTCCCCATTCAAGCGAGGTAACATCTGAAAGTCACATTTCGCATCTCTGGCCCTCTGCCACTCTCAGGGCTTCTACCACATACATATAAATATTTTGCATCCTTAAAGTATGTTATGTGCATTCCGTTAAAGAAAATCGTCATCTCGAGCCATATCATATTCAACACAACTGGCCAAAAATAATAACACATATTTCACATACGATTACGAAGACATGTAGTCTTTAAAAAAGTCTAGTGATATGTTTTCTCATGTCTATTTTTAAGACAAATCAACATAATCCTCATTGAAGGAAATGAAAACTAAATTAACGATGAAGTCATGTTTTAAAAAAGGTAGCTAAGCTTGGTATACAATACTAATGCTTTATGCTATCTTAAGAATTCCAATACTCAACCTTTTTCTTTATAGTTTAACTTATTAAAGTCTTTCAAAAACGTATATTTTATATGACCTGATCGCTTATAAAGCATTTGGCCTACACGGTTTCTTGTGTTTCTTTCCTTTCTTGAATTATTAGTTAATAATTTTAAAGACATAATACTTTTAAAATAAATGATATTGTTTAATTAAGTTTCTACCCTTTTCTTTTCATTTTTAGCGCATTTTCGAGATGTCGAAATCGCTATTGCACCCGTTTTGTCCGTCCGTCCGTCCGTCCGTCATCAACCTTGATCTCAGCATCCATAAGTCCTAGACCCATGAGGTATATATGTTTTTTGTATGCCCTGACCTGCCATTTGTGCATCAACACTCAGTTACTCGATCCGTTAAAAAACCCCGTTAAAACTACCAAAAAATATTTAGAATCGAGAGGTAACACTAGCGCAGGGAACGACCGCCATTGCCGGAAGTCGAATGCATAACCCTTCCAGCTGTTGCGTACTGGGTTCTGGAACTATCTTAACAATAAAGACAGACTCTTGTTGAATAGACGATGTTCTTTATTGAACTATAAATGCACGTAAAATCCTTCCTACAGCCATCAAGACATCACAGTATACAGGCTTACAGGATACAAGTCTTTACAGCGTTCGAGATCTCACGGCACAGGCATACAGGCTCTAGTGTTCGAGCAACCCTCGATAACACCCAGACGTTATAAGTCTCTCGTATGTTTCTCCTCACGTCTCACGCTCGTCTCTCTTTCGTCTGCTTACACACTACACAGACCCACACTATATATAGCCCTTGCGCGCACTCTCCGGTCATTGTCTGACCTTTCACCAGTCAGTCTCTGAACACCGTTCAAACAATCTCACAACAACTCACAAAACTCATTGCCAACTCATCAACAACTCAGAACCATTCATTGACAGTGATTCTCATACCCTGACATATCCCCCCTCTTCCGTTAGATTCTACTTGCTAGTAGAATCTCACAAACAAAAAAAAATCATGGTATGGAATCACTAACATTAATACACATCATAAAAAAAAAATTTGGCCTTAGTACATTAACAGCATCATATGAATAATATACCAACGTCATATTAATAATACATTATTCTATTTCATCATGGAAAACATACTACTGCCGTTTTAGCAACGGAAGCAGTCCTCTAATCGAATTACATAGTTACCTAGTCTCAAAGAATAAGTCATTTAGCCGCAATAACAAACAAAATTTACACATGCGAGGTCTTACATCATTATACATAAGTGATCATTAACTTTTATACCAATACATATACAATATACTTATATATACACCCGATCTCAACAAATTATAGCTATACCAGCTCTCCCAAAAAAGAAAAATATATATACAAGATCTCAGGAGGCGAAAAAGAACCCCAAGAACAACATATTATTACAATTTACAACATTACCAATCAGGCAAAACAACAAATGATAGTACTTGTCCACCTCCTGGAACCCTTTTACCGAGCAATCACTGCTCTAATAATTATTATATGTTTCTCCCAATCGTCTGTGTATATACAGATATCGTCAAAATAAGTAGCTACCTGTTTTATTCCTTGGAATAACTTACTGACTATCCTATTAAACGTCGCTGGAGCGGTCGCTAACCCAAAGGGCATGAAATTGAAATGGTATAACCCCTCCGGGCCTTGGAAAGCTGTGTATTCCTTGCTTTCTTCTTCAAGGGGTATTTGCCAGTACCCCTTTGTCAAGTCTAATTTCGTAAAATATTTGGCTTTATTCATGTGTTCCAGGAGTTTATCTTGATTTGGTATTACCTCTGCTACTTTTTTTGTTATTGCGTTCAACTTCCGATAATCCACGCAAGTCCGAATCGACCCATCTTTCTTTTTAATTAGTACTAAAGGGGAGCAATACGGTGACCGTGATTCTTCTATTATTCCCAGTCCCAACATCATCTCTATTTCCTCTTTTAGGTTTTGTACCATATGGACAGGTATTGGATACGGCCTTACGGTAATAGGTTTAGGATCTAACAACTCTATTTTATGCATACCCGCCGATGCTTTCCCGGGAATATCTGAAATAATTTCTTTATATTCTTGCATCAACTCGTCAATTTGTTTTTTCTGCATTTCGGTAAGTTCGTTACTAATATTGATGCCTGAATTATCTTTAATATTAATCACCGGTATGTTCTCCACGTCCTCCCTATTTATAGGTTTTGTTTCTTCTTCAGTTATCACTGTGGCGCTCGCGCCATTCATGTTATGTTTACTTTTGTTTGCTAACGGTATTTCCGACTCTGTGTTATCACGGTTAGTTTCTACAAACTTTGAAATTCTATTAAGGTGATATACTTTACGATGACGTCCCTTCTGAATTTCTACATTAAATTTCGATAA
>MUZC01001416.1:32372-73374 GCA_002072015.1 Radix auricularia
ATATAAAAAGAAAGTTTTAAATAAACATTCTTTGCAAAAGAATTCTCTAGAGAAGCAAATATATTTAACAACGAACTAAAAAAGAATACAAATATATATATATATATATATTTATTTTTTTTTTTGCGGTACACTTTTAAGTGGCTGGTCGATTAATGGTTAAGAAAATTTCAACGTTTTTTTGTTTTTTTTTATTAAACGTGTAAACAAGAAGTTAATCACTAATTTTAGTACCCAAGAAGTTAATCACTAATTTTAGTACCCTTAATATAAATATAGGTAGCGCTCTCGACTGTCATACCGATGGTCACGAGTTCGAATCCACACAAAGGTGAGGATCTGTTCTCGGGGCCTGAGGAGTCCCCGAGTCACCCAGCTTCGAATGGGTACCTAACTAGACAATAGTTAGGCGGCTGGGGTAATGCGTTGAACCCCTATAGCCGTGGCCTGTGACCGCTACATCACTTGCCAACAGATCATCTCTCATGGTCTGTGGACGCAATTATCTTCTGCATAGAAGGAGCGTCTGTATATCTAAGATAAGATAAAATGGCGTGTGAGTAGGCCTACGTGATAATTATTATACATATATATCAAAATCCATTTTCAGTATTGTGGTACTGGCAACAAATCAAAGGAATAAAGGTTAGTTATAAAATTATTTCATTGCTTAACAAAGATGAGCCATGTAATGCTATTTATATGAATTCATTAAACAAATATATTATTTATAATAATGACAAACTCAATTTCACATTGATAATATTTATGTAGTAAAATTATTTTTCTATCAGAAATATTAATATCGCTTATCTATATCATTTGTAACTGTAATCACTATAACGCTATCTTTGTGCGTTTGTTCTATATATATAAATCAATTATTATCTAATGTATATATATTTTTATTTTTAAAAAGAACTAATGATATTCTTTAAATGAGCATTTCCCCTATTGTAAACAATGACATACAATAGACTTACCTGATAATGTTTTAGTCTGAATTCAGTGATTTTTTTATGTTCAACATATTTATGTCTTACATTCGGCATATGTGGTAACAATCCATCTGAAATCACAAACAGCGATAGCAAATAAGCCATTAAAAAATCCTTTCAACAACAAAACAAAAATGTATTACTTTAACAAGTTAAATATATAAATAAAATTTCAGTTTATTGCTATTTCATACACTGGCTGGAGCTGATTTTATTTTGTTCTTTTTTTTTAGTTTAAAAAAGTAAATGTTTATAACACGTTAGTTTTACGCAGTATACTTTATTTTATATTTTTCTTAAATTAACAACGAGCAGTCTCCTTTTTATTTTTTAGTTATGATTCCAAATCAGTAATTAAAAAAAAATCAGTATATTATGTTGTTGTTATTTTTGTTGTTGTTTACATTATGTTTTGGAACAACAATATATATGAATGTTTTAATTCTGTTGAATAAAACAACAAAAAAAAAAAGCAAAAAATAAAAAAAAAACATTTATTAGTTCTCAGTGGAGAAATATTGGTAACCTAAAAAAAAAATTGATTTTCATGTATAGTTAGCATACTTCTTTTAGCAAAATACTCAGAAAGTCTGATTTAATTTCAGATTAAGAGGCTGCAAAACATATTTCTTGTGCCGTCTCTAGAATTAGATTGTCGTTTTGAAAAGCTCCGAATACCTGTGTTGTAATATATTTATCAAATGGTTTTTAATGTCTATTAAAAATTTAATTTTCATGAATAGTGTATTTCATGAGTTCTTTATGAAATAATAACGTTTTTATAAATTTAAATGAACGTATTTAATACCGTAATTATTTATTTTACATACATTTGACCCATTACATTGAAGGATATACATTTTTTTAGGAATGATTAAAGACTATTTTCAAGATAAAGAAGCAAATTTGCCTAGAACAGGTAGATATGTTTTAATATTAATATTATATAACGTATAATAAATGTCCCTTACAGATCATTAATGTCCATGGGAGCAAGTGAAGTAGCGTTCACATGTTTCATTTACCACTAACAAGCATGGGATTGTGTGGTTATCAAAATACCGCTTCTCGAACTCGTGACTCGAGTTCTTGCAGCTTTCAGTAGTCCAGCTCGCTACAACTTAGACCACCGCGCACCTAATTATATTAATTATATTAATCTTAAACATCATAAAACCGTTCATCTTAAACAAAACATGTAATTTAACTTAGTTACAAGTCAAAAACAAGAACATAATTGTATTAGACCAGAAAGGTGAAAGCAACAAAATCTTACCAAAATAAATACGCGAAAGAAATCATTACTTTCACTAGGGCCACCGCCAAGTAATGCACACGGGAATTTTTGACGCGGGCCCTTGCGGAACCCTAGGAGCAACGCTTGATTTTTTTTTAATGCAGATGCTGTGCTCGTAGTTATATTTATTTCAACATTCATTGAACGACTAGAAATTTTTAAAAAAATAATTTAGATTACAACGAAAATTAACGGAAATCCTTTTCTGAAAAATGAACGGTTTGATTAGGAAGATCCTCAAAACTTCATGTTTTAAGTCACCATTTTCTAGAAAAATTAGTATAATTTAATCTTCAAATACGTCCCATATATATGTTATTCTATGAATCCATCCCTTATTTAAGTGGATGATGTTTCTTTTATTTATTTTAACGACCCGGTAAGCAGTAAATGATTTAGATACTTTTTGTAGTTATAGAAGCTTTAAAAAATTAGTTAAGATTTGTATTTCATTGTCAGTTTACACTTTTCTGGGAACTGGTAGAAGTTCCAAAACGTCATAACTCCCTAATCGTCCTTAGAAAAAAGGATTTGGTAATATTTTCTTTGTTGCGTTTATGATGTTCCTGTTAAGATTCTCAATCCGTTTTGGATTTCTAAACATAGAAATAATATTAAAATAAGGTATTTAATTTTTGTAACATAATACAAATAAATAAAATGATTACAAATTTAAAAACAATTTAAATCGAGTAGTTATGGATTCCATTAAAACAAAATGTAATCGATAGTGTTTTGTCCCTGAAACTCCTACAGCAAATAGGAAACATAAACAATTTAAATTTAGAACAAGTTTATGTAGATGTTCAAGGCGAGTAATTTTGTTATATTTTTAATTTTATTGTGTGTTTTTTTTGCAGTATTTTTGCGAAGGCTTTATTTTTAGTGGTAAAATCTATGCGATGTGATTTAATGTCAATAACTTTGTATTTACAGATTATTTATTAAAACTATAATGATTAGTATTTTTGACGTATTGCAAATGTTCGATCGGTCAGGACTGCAGTGGGAGAGAGTTACTACATGAACTCTTAATGAAGGCGGCACCTCCTTGGGGCCCATACGTATCCAGATTCAGGGCCCCAAATATTTCTGGTGGTGGCCCTGCTTTCACGGTTCAATTGTTTAAAAAGAACGCGCAATATAGTATTTATAATTATTTATTTTTTTATTATTAACATTAAGAGCGAAGTATGTTAATAACTGTATCTTTGTCTTAATTTATATGTGATTTTTAAAAAAAAAATCATCATCATCATTATTTTTCCTTTTGGTTCCTTGTGGAACATAGGGCCTCTGTCAAAGCTCGCCACTGTGCACGGTCCCTTTCAATTCTTCCCAGCTCTTTCCAGTTCTTCCAGCCTCATCAATGCTACGATTTAAAATAAATAAATTTCCTCTCATTGTTTTCTGAAAATATATTGAATAATAATAATAATAATAAAATGATAATTTATACAGCGCTGTATCCCAGCAAGGAGCCAGACTCACAGTGGTTTACATATAAAGTAATTCTTTAAATATATAGAGTAATGAAAGATTTAAGAAACCACGTTTTTATAAGTGGAATAAAAAGAAGATAATAAATTAAAACTTTTGAAATGAAGTGCTTTTACATGATGAGACTTACAACGTGGGACGGGCGCTTATGAAGTTTTATAATTGAAGTTCACTTAATCTCTCAAAAATAAGTTTATTTTTTGCCTTCAAAATCTTTAATTTTTATACCACAAACCTATGTTTGATTTGCATTTCTAAACAAGACGACCCATGCCGTAGTATACGGCACATATTTGCTTTTCATATATGAAAAGTGAGGAGGGTTGGGAGAACGGACACAAACGGCAACACGAAGTAATGTGTGAAAAACCCAGTAAACAGAGAACATGTGCACAGCGGTTGTTGTTACCTGTCCCAACCGTCGACTACTATTCATTGACAATTATAAACTCTGTTTTAGCGACTCTAGGGTTACTCATGTTCTTTAAAAATAGGAAAAAGAACGGGTAGTAGAAAACGTTCGATATTGCTCCATCTGTGAATTGAACCCGTGATTTTCCGCCTATCAAAGTAGCCGTGATAACCATTTAAATATAAGAATGGAATTTTGAAGCTACCACACACCGATTTTAGTCATTTTTAAACAAAGAACTTGAACTTAAAAGTTTTAATTTGTTTTTCGTCTTTTTTTTAGTCACGAGTATGTGAACAAAGCAGACAGATAATTTTTTTTTAAATAGAGATAAATTAAGAAGGGCAATAATGTTATTACTGCTCATTCAATCGATCTGAACTGTCGATACCATACATTGTTATCCAATATATATGTGGTATAGTATAGCGATTTTCAGGACACTCAGAACGGTTTCATTTTACGTTTGAAAATGTTGCATTTTTCTGACAAACTTAAATGAAAGCAAGTTAATAAATAAATCGTGTTAAAATTCAGTCACTAAACATATAATATTTTCAATAGTGTGTATGTAAACAGAGCAAATCCTTTTCTCTTTTATTTATTTATTTTTTTTTGTTGTTGTATGTATTAAATGCATTTTTTTCTAAAATCATTTTGTCAGACAGGGCATCTGGAAACGTTATGGAAGAAACTGCCCCATTAGTTATAAAAGGTAAAA
Source organism: Radix auricularia (assembly GCA_002072015.1). Taxonomy (NCBI): domain Eukaryota; kingdom Metazoa; phylum Mollusca; class Gastropoda; family Lymnaeidae; genus Radix; species Radix auricularia. The sequence continues at coordinate 37,301 of MUZC01001416.1, forward strand.
CTAAATTTTCAAATGTTATGCATTTTATAAATAAAATACCCTTAAAGGCATTCTACGTATCATGAAAAATCGCCTTTTTAAAACAGCTTTATTTTTAGCAATAAAAAATTTGATTTTATAAAAAAAGTCATTTGTAATTTTCTTAATATTCTTTTATTAAAAAAAGAAAAGGTACTGTTAGAACCTAAACTATTGCAAATATTTTTTTCTTCAAAATTTAAAGAATTTCTCTGACGTAGCAAAATAATTTTTTTGTCTATTTAAAAATTTAAAATATTTCATTTATAGTCTACTAACTAATTTTTCTCACCATGATCGTGATATGATTACTCAGTAGAAGCAGATATGAATTAAGACTGACTGGATTGAAAATTTTTGTTTTATTTTTCAGAATTTGATATCATTCCACCTATATATTTCACACTTCTAAAAAAACGTCTATCAATAATTATATTTTACCTAATGCGCTCGTGAGCTTTCGGATGAGATTAAATAAAATATGTTTATACTGACGATACAGTGGTTGCAATTTAGAGTTTTCGAAAAAGTAATATATATTACTAGCCTACCCGCGTCGTAGTGACGTGCGAAGACTTCCTGAATAACACATTTGTCTCAATGGGGGGATTTTGGTCAGACGACTGTGCAAGGAATTCTTGACAGAGAAATATATAATTGTCCATGACTGAAAATAGATTTTAGAAGATACATACATATCTGTTTCAACGTTTTGGCCTGTGCTTTATTTATTGTCATGGTAAACGCTAATTAAGCAGGGAATTGTGTGCGCGTAAAGGTAAGAGTGCACATTTGAATCAGATGTAGCAGCTGCAATACACAGAATTGCGCGTGCCAGGGGAGTGAGGGTGGCTGCCTAAAGTATGCATTTTATTAAAGTAATTTTTGAGAACAGTACCTGACTGCTTTTCTGTCACGGAGCACAACGGATAGCACAAAGTTAATATGCAAATGTCGAGAAACAATGCTTACTACGTGTTGCGAAGTAATGTTCGAAAAGAAAGTGGGAAATAAACGGGCAAATACACAAAAATTTTAAACATTAAAAAATTAATGTCTTAAACCTACGACCTTTCGCATCCTAGGCGAATGTAATAACCACGACACTACGAAATGCATGTGATTTCGTTGTAATGAAAGAACAAAGTAATTGACCTTAATTGAACGTAGTATTGGTCTCGATGATCCCCTACACTCTGCATACCTTTTCTTGCAAACTGATTGATCGATGGGGTTAGACAGCTTGCTTGGTGTCCGGCATAGTTGAAACATGAGGATAATTGTATATATATAATATGCTCTGTGACCAATATGTTCTTAAAAATAATGTTCAGCATTTGAGAGCAAGCCGTAATTTCTCCTGTCGAATCTCCTGACGGTTTTCCGTCTAGACTAGCTGCTTTGCTCTTCATTTCCTGACTTATTTAATTGATCTGCTTATCTCTTTTTTTTTTTCCCTGATTGTGCTGTAATCTAATAATAGATCTTGATTCGATGACTCTATGTTGAGAGTTTATTGCAAGGCGTGTCGGTTGATGAGTTCTACATATTGCTCTATCCATTTGTTGTACTGTTCCTCTTCATTAGGTATTAATTTCCCATCTTTATTTTAAGAGTATTCTCTGGAATTTGAACTTTGGTTAATCAGTATTTTTTTAAAGTCTGGCCAGTCATACAATCTATCGAGTTGAAGCAGAGCCAAAGGATAGGTAATAATATTTATAATAGAGTTAGAGTAGGATATTTTTTTTTAAAATCTATTTTCGTTCAACTCCCGTAAATTGACAGCGATTTGTAGAAAGGTTTTATTTTTTTATTTTTTTTACTTTCAGAATTATTGTAAAACGTTTCATGTAATTAAGAATCATTTCATATGAATAAAAAGTCGGGCATTCTTTGTTGGAAATTGCTTTTAATTACTCATTTTAGTTTTAATTACTTTTATTTTTTAACTCAAGTAACATTGTTTTCATATTCTTTTAAACATTTTATTTTCAGTTATTTACCATTGAAAATGAACGTGTAAAAATTTGTAAACGTAACTTTAGATTTTACTTTGATTAAAAATAATGGATGGAGAAAAGACAATTAAATAAATATATATAGATATATCCAAAGTAACTCTGTTATTTTACATTTTATTTTACATTCACCAAAAACAGTTGGGCCGATAAAAGTTATTAAATGCGAGAGTAATTTAATTTAAACTAAATAGCTATTTTGATTAGCACAGATATTAATAATAGTGAAATGCACATTCGCTGCATAAAAAAAGGAAAAATAAGAATGTTATATACTTTGTGCTGGTACTTAATAACAAAATTCAGTAGAATCTATAAAATTTACACTAGTTTTGCGTCTTAGTGTCTTCTGTGAGTTTCCAACAGAAACACGATGATTTTAATACTTTGAAAATTATCGTATCCGAATTTATTAACTATAAAGAGGTGACTTTTTCAAAAAGACACAGTGAATTAACTCAATGTTTCTCTAGATTTAACCTGAATTATGTATTAGATAAAAAAATTTAATGAACATTACAGTTCACCATGCTCACGATTAACAAAAAAAAAAAAAACAGGAAAAAAATTACTTACATATATTCTAGATCTAATTAAGTAATTGTATTACTTAATTAGATCTAGAATATATTAAGTATTTTTTTAAAAATTAGTAAGATTTTCTTTTAATATATGGACAATATATTTTTTTCCGCAGACACGGAATGTGAAGATAATATGAAAAATGTAGGTTATTAGGTTATGTATATCTGTTGTTATTTTTAAAATATTTGTTTTGGTTTTATAACGAAAGTTCTGATTATATATATNATATATAATGTTAACACACAAAGGAGCTGATTGTAATGTAAAAAACAATCACGGCACGACTGCTCTAATGCTGGCTTCTAAAATGGGGGAAACTGAAACTGCTAATATCCTTATAAAAAGCTTAATATTTTCAAGTAACAAACATGCCTTAAAAAATAAAGAAAAGCTATTAAAAACTGTAATAAATACTAAAAATCGTCAAGGCCACAATGCTTTGATGTTCGCGTCACAAAATGGAGTCACTAAAACAGTTAAATTGTTATTATATAACAAAGCAAACGTTAATGAAAAAGATAACAACGGATTTACTTCACTGATGTATGCATCTGAAAATGGACACACTGAGACAGTAATAACATTGATAAAAGCAGGAGCTAAAGTGAATGATGAAAATAACATGCACCGAACAGCTCTAATATATGCAGCTAAAAATGGACATACTCAAGTCGACAATCTGCTTTTAGAAAAAGGGGCAAAAATCAACAAGATAGATGATGATAAAATGAGACCGTTGATGTACGCATTATCTGAGAAACATGTAGAAACTGCTGAAATGTTGTTACATAAAAAGGCGAAAGTCACAGAAATAAACAATGTACACAGAGTTAACAATACAAACAAAGACGGTTGGACGTGGTTAATGTTTGCTTCTTACAATGGATTAACATCAACTGCTAAAAGAATAATTAGAGAAGGAGCTATGAATGGCATTAATGATATAACCAATGAAGGTCGAACAGCGTTAATGTATGCTTGTGAAAAGGGACATACAGAAACTGTTGAAATGCTCCTTAAAAAGGGCGCCGCAAAAGAAATAAAAGATATAAAGGGTTTAAATTCTTTAATGCTGGCATCAAAGAATGTTTACAATTGCTTATAGATCAAAAAGTTAATTTGAAAGAAAAAGATTGAGAAAATAAATCTGCTTTAATTCATGCGTTAGAAAATAAACAAGATACGATCGTTAAACTATTAATACATAATGGCTGTCAATGAAACGAAAAAGACTCAAATGGAATGAACGCCTTAATGCATGAAACTTTAAATAACCCTTTGGAGAATGTTATAAGACTAATACAAATAGGAGCATACATCTTCGCAGAAGACAACAAAGGAAGAACTGCGCTTATGTTTGCTAGTCAAAATGGCAGTGAAGACATAATTGAAATTTTGTTGAAAAGCGCATCAGATGTAAATAAAAAAGAAGAAGAAAGTAACTCAGCTCTAATGTATGCCTTTAAAAACAACCATCTAAAGATTGCTGAACTACTTATATTTAAAGGAGCTAATTGCAGAGAAAGAGACAAAAACAGCTCCACGTATTTAATGCTTGCAGCACAAAACGGATCAACAATTATTACGGAAGTATTACTAAAAAATGGATTGGACCCAAGTGAAAAAAATACATTTGGTCGAAACGCGTTTATGTTTTCGTGTGAAAACGGTCACACTAATGTAGCTGAATCTTTATTAAAAATGGAATTAAAATCATTGAAATTGACTGTGATGGTTGTAGTGCAATAATGCTTGCCAGTAAAAATGGACACACCGAGAATGTTAAAATGCTTTTAAATAAAGGAGCAGTGACAGATGCTAAAGACAGAGATGCACTTACACCATTAATGCATGCGTCACAGAACGGTCATGCTGAGACTGCTAAGGTGTTTATTAACTGAAAGAGCTCAAAAATTGAGACTCCCATTTAATGCAACATTTGTTTCCTTTTTTTGATATTTTATGCAAGAGAATTACAAAGAAAATTAAATGAACAAACTTTAATTACACTATTTACAATGGCGTTGTAAAAGAATCATTGATACAACTCTAAAGATCTGAGATATCCTATTTAAGGACCCTTTTGAGACTGCATCATCATCACTAGGAGTTTAGCCTTTTAACTGAATGTTCGATATCTGGTTACTTTATATTAAGGTTCTCTTAATCCCTGTGATGCACTGTGGTCGATCCTACTGTATATGTTCGTGGTCTCGTGGGTGGTGTTCTGACTTCGGCCTGGTAGTTCTGGCCCCCTGTGAGCACTTGGTTAGATAACCATACTGGTAGGTTGAATGTTTCGATTCAGTCCTTGCTGGGCTCCACAAGATTCTACATTCATTCTATCAGAAGAGAGTAGATATAATTCGTTTATAGTATATGTAGACGACTTCAGAAGACACGGAGTCTATCTGGCTTCGGCAAAGCACGAGGGTTATCGTAGCAAGCCGGCTTTGTTTCTCATAGGTATGTGGCGAATCGGCTTCATCTGTCTACTGGTGTGTACACAGTTGGATGATGATGGTTAAGCCACCGCAGAGTTGATCTGGACATCGAGGATGAGGTAGTCCTCGACTTGTCCAGATGTTGGTATTCCAGAGTAATTAAGGGCAAGCTTGCCCTTGTCTTGCCTGTCTCAATTACAACAATCCCTTCTGGTGCCGGGCGAGTTAGGATGTTCGTTTCTGGACTCGCCCAGTCACTAGGAACCAGATCTGAGATATAGAGTAGAAACTGGGTTAGTTTCTCCGTTCTGAAATTTGATATATTCCTCATTTCACATCCAAACATTCAGAGCAAGTTGCCAAAAAGGGGAACTAAAATATGCTTATTAAATGCAATACCGTAGTCAGGGATATTTAAATTTATTACCACGGGTGTAGACTAACTAGGTTAAAACCTGCCTGTGGTTTTATTCATTTTTTTCAGTAATGTATATTAATTCAACTCATGTGTATACAATCCATTTAACTGAATGAGAGAGTGTATAGTATCATTTATAAATAATTAAAAAGAAATTATTATATACTCTAGTTATCTATGTACGGTTGCTATACCAAGATAAATGAATTCAACAATTAGTACACGGAATAAACATACAATAATTAAATTCTTAATTAAATATATAATTGCTTAACCAAGATAAATGAATTCAACAATTAGTACACGGAATAAACATACAATAATTCAATTCTTAATTAAATACATAATAATATAATACAATTGTATGTTTACATACATTTGAAGTTTTGTTCCTTACTGTTATATCTTGATGGAATATGTTGGCTCTTCGATGAAATAATTCTTCCAAAGGAATAATAAAGATGTTGATTTCATTAAAAACTTAGAGGGCAAAGAGGCATAATTTTGGTTTCCTATTTAATTTGTATTTTTTGGTGTATTAATTGAGGCTTGATTTGTTGATTAATAATTGGCAGTTGTATACTTGTTTTCTATTTGTGGTCACCGTATTCTTAATTGGATGGCCTGATAGTTATTTCCCCTTTGTTTACCACTTGAAGTGCAGCTATGAATTGAGCGTCCATAAATGTCATCACAGTGTTTCACACATTTATGACGATGTGTGACCAGGGAAAGGGGTTATTTTTTATGACATTGACGTCAAATCAAATAGCTGAACATAAAATAGAAAAAACAAAGAAAATTTTGATTGCATGCAATGTATTTTCTTATTATATAAATAAAGAATTATATTAGAACAATCAGTGGCTTAGCTAGACCTTTTGTATATTAGAACAATCAGTGGCGTAGCTAGACCTTTTGCCACCCGGGGCGGTCTTCAATTTGCCACCCTTTTTAGAGGCCATCCATAAATGATGTTACGCACAGGGTGGGGGATTACCACATTTGTGACGAGGGGGAATGTTTAATAATTTTGATGTCACATCAAACACGCGCAACTTTAAATGCAAGTTTCGCTTTTATATTTGATTATTGACACTTTCTTTAATGACGCTTTACGTGTCTTCAACCTAAGACTAAGGACATACTCAAATGACAAAAATTTGATTTGAAGCATGCCTATTTTCAAATAGAACAAATGGTTTAATGGGGGGTGGGGAGACAAAGATTTGTGACATGATATGGAAAAATGGGTCTAAGTTTTAATGATGACGCGTGACAAAGGTTTGGGGGATAAAAAATAAGCAAAATAGCGTGAAGTCATTTATGGCTGACCCGTTAAGTCAATCATATGATGGATTTTTAAAATAAAATAATAGACATGAATAAATATTTGTAGTTGAAGCAAAGTAAAGGTGGGAAACATTTTTACCAGTGCATGCCATAATTATGTAGGCAGTAATAAAAGAGGTCGCATAAAATTATATATATNCCCCCCCCCCTTATCATATGAGGCAACACATATTTCAAAAAAAAAAATATTACCAATTAAAATGCGTTTAGTTTGTATTAATAATTAATTGATTTTTATTTTACAAAGAAATGGTACACATTAGTATGTAAATATATTTATACCTTCACTTTACTAACTTTTATAGCAGAAAAATCGTGTATTAGTATTTTGCTCTCAAAATTTAAAATTATTTGTAATATCGTGTTCTATCTATAGTCAATATTGCAAGAGTTAAGGTCATCACTCAATCATTGTGGAACGAAGTTTATTTTTTATCAACTTCATTTTGGAGAAGGTCCTTTCACAACTAGCAACATTGATTGCAATTGTTGAGGAAATTCATAGCAAAATTACAATTTTTCTGTTGGGTATATACTTTACCAATCTGTATCGCTGTAACATTTTGATAGATAAAAAAAGTCTTGCTCCTCGTTTTTCTAACGTAACGCCTCTTCGTATAGTGTAGGAACAGGAATAAAAATCGTGATCCTTTTTCTTTCAATATTGAAATTCTCTTTATCAATGTCAAAACAGTAATTTATTTGATGTGCTAATTCTTCGTTTAGTAGGTTACATGGTATTTGCCTATATACAAATATTTTCTAACAAGGATATGCACCTTATCAAAGCGATCATTTTTTTTTTTCTGTTAAATTATAAAATTTATATCTATTGATAAAAGCAATTCCCGTTGCACTTCTTGTTCTAAAGATATAATAAGGTCTTCTAAATTTTCAACACTCATATTTCTTCACAAATTGTTTTGGCTGATATAACAGCGTTTTGTATTAGCATATCACTTTGTTCCATGAAATGGGTTTACATTAATTAAAAACTAAAAACTAACTATATTGAGATTAAAACATAAAACATGGAAAATAAAAAGGTTCCTTAAAATCCATTAGAATTAAAGCATCTTGTTTCACTAGTTACTTCTTCAGATGTAAATTTTAATTATGTATGCCAATTGTGACGTTAATTAAAGGAGCAATTGAACATTTTCATATTCTGGTCATAATAATAATAATAAAATGATAATTTATATAGCGCTGTATCCCAGCCAGAAGCCGGGCTCAAATCGCTTTACATGGAGATAACAACACATAAATTTATTAAATAAACATTCATATCATACTAACTACATAAATGACAATACGTTACACATTAGCTACGTTAATCATTAAGAGAAATGCTGTTTCATTACTTTTCAAAATAAACTTTAAAACGGTGTGTCTTAAGTGCAGTTTTGAATGACTTAGCAGTTGAAATACTACGGATGTTTAATGGAAGAGAATTCCATTGTTTGGCTGCACAAAAAGAGAATTACCTTTCCCCAAATGTTTTAGTTATTGTCTTAGGAACGCAGAGAATGCGTGTATCTGCAGAAGAGCGTAGCTGACGACTTGGTGAGCAGACCAACAAAAGTTCAGTAAGATAGGAAGGTCATGAGTCAGAAAAGAAGTTGTGACACAGAACAACCAGTTTGTAATCATAATTAACATTATTTGAAAATTACTTTAATTGGATAGGCGTTACATTTTAATGAATAACCGTATTTTAATTATGGCACTTTAATGCAATAAAAACGGAATAAATTTAATAATTTCCTTCCCTAACAATACTATCATGAGAACTGAAACAGTAACATAAATAACTACTTGCAAGTAAAACACACGTTTGCAAGTTTGAACCACCATGTTATATAGGTACTTGTTCGCGAATCAATCTGTGGATGTGGAAATTCCACGCACAATCTGCCGTCGCGCTATTTATAGCACATATTTTCGGCCCAGAGGTTACGTGTTTTTGTGTGCCGTTTTCATATAATTATTACATATAACAACTGATTTTCAAAACAAATCGATACCTTTTTTGAGCGAACTTTATTTTTTAACGAGTTTGCGTTAGTTATAACAACCAATAAAAACAAATGTTGTGCGACACGTTAATTAAGACTCGAAATTATGAATATTGGAAATGCCTTTACTTTTTAACTGCCAAAAACGCCGCCCTCAACATTTGTGCCGCCTGGGGCAGACCGCCCCCACTGCCATCTCTAGCTACGCCACTGAGAACAATACCTTGAGTGGAACTCACAATTATACATCAAATGTATTGACTATGAGAAGGCGTTCGATAGTGTTGACAGGCTAACCCTGTGGAAGATGATAAGACACTACATAATTAAGAAGTCTTACGAAGGTCTTAAATGTAGAAATATTCGTGGCCAAAAAACAACAACAAAACAACAGCGGCGTTTGGGGTACAGACTAGAGTCAGATAGGGGTATCTGTTTTCACTTTTCTTATTCTTGTTGCATAATGAGGAGAAGAAAGTAGTATCCAGTGGACACTATGAAACAACTTGATGAACTTGATTTTGCGGATGACCTGGCTCTAATATCACACAGACAGCAACATATGTAGGAGAAAACCTATTTAGCACAATTTTCTGCTTGAGTTGGCCTGAACATTCACAAGGGAAAAGCAAAGTCCTTAAAAGCAATACATCAAGCAATGACACTGGAAGGAACACACCTGGTGAAGGTGGATAGCTTTACATTCATCGGTAGCATCGTAGACATACACGTTGTGACAGATGATAACGTTAGAGCGTGACTTTACAAACCAAGAACAGCATTAAATCAGCTAAAAAAATTGCAGCTGCAACGATTGACCCTCCAGACATTAATCAGGATATTTCATACAGAGCATAAACATGGCGGATTGCAGAAGCTGTTTTCAAAAAGCTTCAAAGATTTATAAACAATTGTCCTCTGGAAACGTACACAACAAGAGCCAGTGAAAGACGGAGATGGACTGGCCGCACACTCAAAAAGCCTACATTCAGCATATTGAGACACCTGGAACCACATAAAAATAGGAAACGAGAACAATCAAAAACAGTGGCGTAGTTGGGGGGATGGTTTGCCCAGGTTTGCACACATTTAAGTGTGGCATTTGTGGGAAGTTGAACAGCACAGCTGTTTTTAAAAGGAAAACCTCGGGTGACACTAACATATCCATACTTTTAAGTCGACATTTTCCTTTTGGGACAACAACTGTTTGACTACGTACTGTTTGTTATAACTAACGCATAATCGTCCTGTAAATTATAATCACTCAACATCGGTATCGATTTGTTTGGAAACTTAAGCGGTATACTTCACAGGCAACGTTTTTGATGAAAACAACAAAAACACACAAACAACAACAAAAACTTCACCGCTAGACTGGGTATACTATTATATTCGCCAGGATAGTTATTGTGTAGATTTTCGACATGCGCAGAATGATGAGTGAACAAGTACCTACACTGCATGGTGGTTGAATTATTGTGTTTAAATTTCATAAAGTAATGTAGCTTGCTGCGTCCGTTTTCCGTAAAATAGTCTAAGATAAGTTATTAAAATTGAATTAATTTTGTTTTTGCATTTTGTTGCATAAAAGTATCACAAATAATAGATCTACACGCCTTTCATTAAATACGGCAATTCATTATAAATGTTTCACCTATCGAATTAAAGAAAAGTCTTAAAATTTTGGTTTCGTTTATTGTATTGAAAATTATTTCAAGAATACTAAAATATACAATTTGTATCCCGACTTGTTATTTCTCCTTAACATAGAAACATCTCATTAGAAATCGTTTTTTAAATTAATTTGTATATATTTCGGGTGGAAAATTTCAATGTAATTTTAATCCATCCACAGTGTATATTTCTTAGCATTTCAAATGCTAACAAATGATTTTAAAACTTTATTTATGTGTCAAGTAAGAATTCATAATTATTACTAAGAATATAAATTAGCTTTGAGCGTTACAACATTTATCGTATATAAGCAATTGAAGCGAATAATAAAGCGAATTGTATTAAAGAAAAACGTAAAAAATCAACAATGTAATCTTCTTAGTCTTGTCTATACTGACGCTCCTTCTAAACATAAGAAAATTGCGTACACAGATCATGTTGTATATTGGCAAGTAATGCAGTGTTCACAGGTAAAGGCTATGTGGGTTCCTTGCCTTAGCTAGCCTCCTTTTTTTACCTAACAAGTGTTAGTTACCCTTTCAGAACTTAATTGACTCAGGGACGTCTTAGTCTCCGGGAACCCGGGTCTATATCGAGGTACAGATAAGAGGAGCTAGCAAATAATTAAAAAGCTAATAGGTCATTGTATGTGAAGCGTAAAGTCATTATAACAAATAAACTTTATATATGGTATTTTTAATAAATATTCTCGTTTAATTTTCAATCTTAACGTTGTTGATGATTTTGGTCACTTCAACCCTTGTAGTTTTTTTTTTTATTATAATTATTTATAACATTACTGCAATGTATCGAGGGAAATAACTCTTGATAGTCATTGTGAGAATTAATTAATAGAGTGATAGTTCTTGATTGAGATGATGCAATAAACGGAAGTTAGAATATGGAATTGGAAACATGATGGCCGTCTGTTTTTCTTGAATCATTATATTGGCGACAAGGAATTTTCTAATCAGAAAAAATTCACGAACATCTTTGTCAGAAACAATCCAAACATCTTTGGCAAGGAAGATCTAAGTTCTAAAAAGATCGATAAGTATTAAAACCAGATGTTAATTCGTTCGATTACTTTAATCAAGATCTAGACAAGATCCAACGAGGAGACACAAACAAATTTACAACATGGCTTTCGCACAACTACCAGCCTACCCTGCGTTCGATACGAAGTCAGAAGGTGTGGCTACTCGATGGCACAAGTGGATGTCAAGCTAACAAATAACTTGTTTGTGGCATACAATGTCACTGACGAAAGCAAAAAGAAAGCTCTCGTACTAACATTTGCAGGTAATGATCTTAATGACATAATCGAATCTCTACCGGACTTGGAATCAACTCCAACACCTGATGAATCAGTGTTTGATAAGCTCATTCAAGCATTGAACTGTTACTTTAATCCTATATTAAACAAATAGGTTCAAAGATATGCTTTCAGACAGCTTCATCAACAAACTGAAGAGATAAAAACCTTCTACACATAGTTAAAGCAGCTGGCACCATCGTGTGAGTTCATAGCCCTGATGAAGAGATAAGGTCACAACTAATAGCTGGTTGTAAAACATTCAAGGTACGGGAAAAAGGATTAAATAATCCTAACATTTTGTGGACAGACTTATTACAGTTTGCCAGAACCTGCGAGATCACGCAAAAACATGTTAAGGAGATAGAAGGAAATAATGCATCTCTGCACAAAATGAGTTCTACTACAAGTTCAATTAATTACTTGAACTTGAACTATCCCTTAACCCGACGCTGGGTCGTTGGGGCACCATTTTGAGCTAAGCACTAACTCATGCCAAGTGTCACGGTTCTGAGCTGCCTTCTGGGAATCGCTAAATGAAAGGCCGGTCCACTCTTTGATGTTGTCCTCCCAACTCTTCCTTGGTCTGCCTCTTCTCCTTCTTCCCTGGACTGTGCCTTGCAATATCGTCTTTGAGAGACCTCCAGATCTTGACACGTGTCCGTACCATCGTAGTTTCCTCTTTTTAATTGAGGTGAGAAGGTCCTCGTAAGGGCCAATGACAGCACTTATTTTGTCGCGGACCGCTTTGTTCGTGATGTGCGCCGTGTAGGGGATGTTTAATACCTTTCGAAAACATCTCATCTCAAGCGCACTAATTCTTTTTTGGAGGTCTGCGGTGAGCGTCCAAGCCTCACAACCATAGAGGAAGACTGACATCGCCAGAGAGCGCATTAGTTGAATTTTTTATCTCAGGGAGAGCTTCTTGCTTTGCCAGATGTTTTTCAGTTTGCTTAGTGCTGCAGTTGTTTGGGCCGTTCTGGCAAGAACTTCTGGTTTTGAGCCTTCATCGGATATTACAGCCCCTAGATATTTGAAGGTAGGGACCTCCTCGAGTTTTTGACCGTTTATCCGTATTTCACTTGTGAAATTCTTATTTGCCATAACCTTGGTCTTTTCTGCATTAATTTCCATGCCATAGGCCTTCGACGTCTTCTCTAGCTTTGCAAGGAATTCTTTTAGTTCGTCCTCGCTGCCAGCTAGGCCGTCTATGTCATCGGCGAAGCGTAAGTTGGTTATGATCCTTCCTCCGATGCTGACCGTTCCGACATGGTCTTCGAGCACATCAGTCATAATTCTTTCTAGGAAGAGGTTGAAGAGGATGGGGGAGAGTAAGCACCCTTGTCTAACACCAACAGTGGTCTTGAACCAATCTCCCAGCTTGCTGTTGTAGAGTACTGCGCTGGATGCTCTGTTGTATAGGTTCTTGATCACAGTAATGAGGTTGGCGTTAATATTGTACTTGTGCATGGTTGCCCACAGTGCTGCATGCCACACTCTGTCAAACGCCTTTTTGAAGTCTATGAAGACATGAAAGAGGTCCCTCTGGTGTTGCAGATGTTTTTCACAGAGCACTCGCAAGTTGAAGATCTGCTCTGTTGTGCTCCTTCCTGCTCTGAAGCCTGCTTGTTCTTCTGCAATGATCTGCTCTGCTTGTGGTTTTAGTCTGTTTAGTATTACCATGAGCATGACTTTGCTGGGGTGACTGATCAGGCTAATTGTGCGGTAGTTCTGACACAATTGTAGATTACCCTTCTTTGGGAGCGTTATAACCAGCGATTGAGTCCAGGGTGTTGGCCATTCTCCTGTCTGCCAGATCTTGTTGCACATGNTGAATCAGTTCACCTGGGATGTTGTCTGCTCCAGCCGATTTCCCCTTTTTCAGCTTTCGCACAGCAAGCTCCACCTCATCACGGAGAATGGAATGCATGTCCATGTTAGATGACGTTGGGCAATTGAGCACTGATTCGTCGCCCTTTGAGTCTTCATTGTATAGCTCAGAACAGTATTCGGTCCATCTTTTTATTATTTCTTGTTCTTCTGTAATACATTTCTCAGATTTATCTTGAATTGTTGAGATGCGACCTTGCTTGGTGGATGTCAGATCTTTGACAATCTTGTAAGCCTTTTTTGAGTTGTTTCTCTGTAGATTATCATCGATGTCTGAGCATTGTTGTTCTATCCAGTTTGTTTTTGCTTTATTCATTTCTTTCCTGATCTTTTTGTTGATTGTTCTGTATTTGATTGCTCCTTCTGCAGTATTCTTTACGTTCTTAAGTTTTCTTCTTTCATCGCACATCTCTAGGATATAAGTGGAGACCCATGGTTTTTTTATGGCATGTTTTTTGCCAAGTATATCTTTTGCTGTCTCAATTATTGTGGTATTGAAGGTATCAGTGATTAGATCTATGTCCATATCCTTTTCCGATTCACAAAGTGTGGTCAGTGGAGCAAATTTCCCTCCAATTTTTGCCCTGAACGCCTCTGCGATTACCGGATCTTTCAATTTTTCAAGGTCGAAGCGTAATCGTGTATTGCTTTGTTTTGCTATCCTTTTCAGGTGTAGATGGAAAGTCATCAGCACCAGGTTATGGTCGCTGCCGATATCCGCTCCAGGGAAGCTTCTAGTATTAGCTGCTTTAATGCATGATTTAAATCGTCTTTTGACCAGTATGTAGTCTATTTGGTTACTATGTTCCCCGCCTGGGCTGTGCCAAGTCCATATTCTGGATTTTTTATGGTGACCAATTGTGTTAGCTAGAAGGAGGTTGTTGTATCGTGCAAATTCGAGGAGTCGAAGCCCTCTATCTTTGGTCAGGTCATTGCAAGAGTGTCCGCAAGTATCTGCCCAGTTGGTACAATTAATTACAGCAAGCCTAAACAACACAATTATAGATCTACACCAAAACAAGACAGAGTTCCTAACTCTAAATGCAAGAGTTGTGGAAGAGCATGGCCTCATGAAGGTGGTCAGAAATATTGTCCAGCTTTCAATAAGCAGTGCGGATCATATGGCAAAAACAATCTCTTTGCTACTGTTTGCAACAGTGCAGTTAGACCAGTATTTCAACCGAAACGCACCCCACACCAAAACCAAGTTTTAAAAAGCATATTAGAAACGTGAATAACACTGTAGAGGATGACTATGTGTACATGCCACTATTCAAGGAAAACATTTACCTTTATTTGAAGTTAATATCAATGGGAGCATGATACAAGCATTAGCAGATTCTGGAGCAAGCATCAACATTCTGCCAGAACATGTATTTAAAAAGCTAACTCCAAAACCTCATCTGAATGGTAGCACAAGCAAGATATTTCCATTTTCATCAAGTCAACCACTAGATGTTATTGGGAAATTCAATGCACAAATATCGCACAAGAATATTGACATATCTGCCGATTTCCTTGTTGTGAAAACAAAAGAAATACCCATCATTGGATGGAAAGCTTGTCTTGAGCTTCAACTTCTTCAGAAAGTGACGGCAGTGAACACCTGTGAGATTTCTGCACAGTTCCCAGATATATTTACAGGACTAGGTAAGCTGAAAGGCCAAGCTTACAACATAAAAATTAAGTACCAAAAGGGTAAAGACAACCCTGCTGATTATATGCGCAGAAATCCAGCTCATAATGTACCAAGTTCAAGAGAAGAGGAAATAGATGAAGAATATATTCAGTATTTAGCTGACAATGCAATACCAAAGGCTATGACATTACAACAAGTTGCTGATGAGACTGCAAAAGATCCTACTTTGCAAGCCGTCATCAAATCACTTGAAACAGGACAATGGTACACACATACCACAGCTGTCCCAGTTGATAAAGTAAGAACATTTGATACACTCAAGCAATGAGCACAAGAATTGATAGCCACTCAAGATGGAATTCTTCTCAAGGCCAAACAAATTGTTGTACCGAAATCAATACAGAAACAAGCTGTTGAATTAGCACACATTGGACACCAAGGGCAAACAAAAACTCTAGCTTTGCTATGTGAGAAAGTTTGGTTCCAAGGCATGAATGCAGCTGTAGAGAAAAAAGTTAAAAACTGCATGGCTTGTCAAGTTGCTACTCCTACATCAGCAAGAGAACCACTGCAGATGTCCGAGCTTCCAAGGCATGCATGGTCAGAACTAAGCGCTGATTTTGGTCATCTACCAAATGGACAACATTTACTAGTTGTAACCGATGAATATTCAAGGTATAAGGTAGTAGATATTCTTGATAGCACATCAGCAAGAGCTACTATTCCTCGACTCGACAAAATATTCGCAAAATTCAGTATTCCTGATCAACTCAAAACTGATAATGGTCCTCCATTCAATAGCCAAGATTTCAAAAATTTTATGTCAAAGATGGGAATCCATCATCGAAAAATTACACCTCTATGGCCCCGAGCTAATGCAGAATCAGAAAGATTTATGCGCACAGTCAAAAAGTGTAGAAAAACAGCTGAAATTGAACAGAAGAACTGGAAGCAAGAGTTATACAGATTTCTTCTATCGTATAACTCCACACCACATACATCGTACATGAATATCTCCTGCACATATTTTATTTGGTCGAGCTTTAAAAACAAAACTTCATAAAGTACCGGACCTCGCTTAAAATAAAACAGATCAATTCATTAGGTAAAATGATGCCAGAGCAAAATCTACCATGAAGCACTATGCTGATAAGAAACAGTACGTAAAACCTTCAACTATTCAACCCGGACATAATGTGCTTGTCAAAGACACAAAGTCTATTCGACCATTAACTCCTTATGAACCAATACCTTACACTGTTACACACAAGAAAGTTACTATCATTACAGCTCAAAGAAATGGCAAAACCATAACGAGAAACAGTAGCTTCTTTAAACAGTCACCACGAGCACTCAAATCAGCTGACATAATTGAAGAGGAAGAATTTTCTACTGAACAAGAAGTCGACATCCAAGATGCAACTAAAGTCGAACATATGCCCGCAGCTAACATCGGTTTCACTGACAATCAGTTGCAGGGTCCCAGAAAGCTCGAAAGATGTCAGACCGGTATAGAGACTATCACATGAGCTAATTAATCACTACACTTTTGAAATCGAGCACGTTCAACTTTTTATTCGTTCGTTTCTCGATTTGCATTATGAAGATTGTCACGTGATAATTTGCATTATTTGTGAGAGAGAGAGGGCACGTGACAAGTGAGAAAGAGGCTGGGCAGTTGATTGTACAAAATGGTGGACAGAAGAATGGCGAAAAGCGAGACGCATTATATCAATGTATAAAGTGTACATACTTTTGTGTTGGATTAAAGTTAATTAATTTCAAAAGTCTTCAGTGTTCTTAATGCTGCTTGTAGGTATACGACTACACATAAGTGGAGGAGGCCTAACCAGAAAAGTCACAGTCTAATAGGAGTTACATTAATGTCAGCCACGTTAACTGTCAGAGAAAACAGTTACATTTTGGTGTCAGAATTGAAAAACGTGCGAGTATTACAATTTTTAAAAAATTTGCCCTGAAACTGAGTATACACTCTTTAAAACACCACACCAACATTTATAAATACATACCTCCAGTTGATTATTTTAAATTTTATATTGTCCCTTCTCTACAAAAAAAAACCTGCATTATCACAAGCAAATAAAAAAGTCGCTATTTTGATACAGGCGCTATTATGCTTCAGTCGCTATTTTGAACATCGCTGTTTTGACGGTCTATGTTTTGACAAAGTCGCTGTTGTGAAGTTGCTGTTATGACGGTTGCTGTTTTGACAGTCGCTGTTTTGCCCGGATGCGAAGTTTTCTTTCTTTCCGTCCGGTATTCGGGCGTGGAATGGGTTGCCGGACGAAACCAGGAAAGCCAACACTTTATCATCATTTAAAACTCTAGTGAGAATACCGGACTAAACACAAACCATAGAAATACGTAGGACGCAATAATCTTCTGTACAGAAGGAGCGTCTGTAACATGTAAGAAGATATATATATATATATATATANTATATATAATATAATAGTCCAAGTCACTCACTAACTGGATCTGGAACGCTGAGGAGCGATGTACGACAGTCTACAGCAGTTAGATTAGTTGAAAAATCGTGTGTTGATGAGCGCTGTAAAAATATTTAATATGATGACGTCATTGTTTGGTGTGCATCGGTGCGCAAAATACAACCCCTATTATTAAATACTTTGCGTACATTTCAGTAAGTTTAATATTTCGTATTTATCAAAAAACGACAAGTTAGTTAAAAAAAGCATGTTAAGCCTGGTACCTATTGGAATTCAGGACGTGTTAGCGCATTTTCGTATTATGTATCTGTACTTATGTTAGATATCAGAATTATGTAGTTATCAGTAATTGTGTTTAGATTTTAGACATATTTTTATGAATTTTCTTGTGTAATGAATATACCTGACATTTTTTTATTTAAAAGTCATTTCCTTACATTTAAAAAAAAATATTATTTTCTCTTTAATCCAACTACAAGTCACCACAAATGATGACTAAAACTCTCTAAACTTTTACACATATTCTAATGACGTCAACTAAAAAAAAACAACTAATTCTTTTGCACCCTTTCGCACCACTCTTAAATGCTTGAAGAATTATGCATTCGACTTACGGCAATGGCGGCCGTTCCCTGCGCTAGTGTTACCTCTCGATTCGAAATATTTTTTGGTAGTTTTAACGGGGTTTTTAAACGGATCGAGTAACTGAGTGTTGATGCACAAATGGCAGGTCAGGGCATACAAAAAACATATATACATCATGGGTCTAGGACTTATGGATGCTGTGATCAAGGGTGATGACGGACGGACGGACGGACGGACAAAACGGGTGCAATAGCGATTTCGACATCTCAAAAATGCGCTAAAAACATATTTTTAACTACATGAACTTAATTTTTTTAAATATTATTTTTAAAAGAATTAAGTTATTCATAATAATATCGATAAGAACATGATTATCTCCTGAAATGTTGGCTCGATTGTCTATATAAAAAATGTTATAGAAAAAAATGTAGAAAAACAAAATTAAATATTGGTCATAATATTTTTTAGTAAAATATATAGTACTAGATGCCCGAGGCGTAGTATATGCCACATATTCTCTCATAGATAGTGCTAAAAGAAGGTGTGGGGGGGTTGTCAACCGACACAAACTACACCATGATGAAATCAGAACATCGCGAACAAACATCAGATGCGGGGATAAAAGCGGTCTGCAAGATTTGCAAACAAATTAAGCATTGACTATAAATCATTACTTGTAACTTCTTTGTTTATATAAAAAAAAGTTATTTTAAAATAATACTTTTTTAAAATAACATCTGGGGTCAAAAGGGAATTTTTGGGGGTAATGCAGACTCATTTGGGACATATAACATCCACTACACTCCAATAGATATATTCAAATACGTCATGTGTACGTGTACGCTTGGAACATATGCCCACTGTTGAACCGGTTCCTTCCAGAAAATGCATTTGTTAAATTTGTTATCTATGTAGATTTCTTATTTACGTACTATACGAAGACATCTAAATCCAACCTACTTTCATTTATATTGACAAACGTGACAATAATCTTAATCAACATGACTTGACTGTATCAAGTATCCTTTCTGTCAAATTTAAAATAAATGCCTTAAAAACTGAGTTCAGAAGAAAGTTGTTTTGTGCTCCTCTCGAATTGCGATGTCGAGAATTTGATGCATTCAATAAAGTTAGTGAATACTTTTGACTAATTTTAAATGGACACATTTATTATTATATTTAGAATGGCCAGAGGAGTTTGACCAAAAACCAATCGAAAAACTATAGCAAACTTAAAACTTATATTATTGTATCAAATAGATTCCCCTCCCCACATCCTCCAACCAAATGGATATTCGGTGTCGTTTTGACTTAAAATATCAACATATAATCCTATTTAGATCTTTTTAGACACTTGTCCTGTTTGTAGAACTCACCAGTAGCAGTTTAGGGGGGGGATAACGGAAAAGAAAAGTTTGCAGACTCCTGCCGCGAGTGAACGAAACTCCGGTTACACCACAAAAGCTTTGATGTCAACATCAAACGACGCAGGGTTACAATTTCCTATGTTCTCTTGTGAATTCTGAAACTTAAGAATTATAATTATATTTAATTTTCGTGTTTTGTTAACTTACGCCAACCGGCGTCTGATAGCCTATCGACCGGCACTTTGAGAAGCATTGAATTTTTTTTAAAAGTCATTCAATAAATTTTAAGTGACCAAATATTTCAGTGGAAGTTTTATTTAAAGTTACCCTTTCGATGTGACGTCACATTTCTTCAACCCCCCTCCCTCCCCCACGTCACGCATCGTCACAAAAGTGGGACCCCCCTCCCCCCCTAGGTGCGTGACGTCATTTATGGACGGCCCCAAAGGCGGATCATGTCGTTCACTAAATGGAAGTTTTCTTATAATATCAATAAACTCTTATTTTTTAAAAAAGTTGTTTTTTAACCAAAACTGATTTAATCTGAAATCCCTACATTGTAAAATTTTATATACAAAGACATTTAAAATATGCCATTTTATAAGCTGAAAAAATAACGTTACAAAAAAAAAATTAAATGGGCTGGACATAAATATAAACAAAAGTAAATCGTTTATCGTAGTGGAACCAGAATGTGCCAAATTAGCGAATTGTTACTATTAGAAAAATTTGCGAGGATCCATTATGAATGACACAATTAATACGAATATCAATCTCTAACGATTGATTTCATAAAGTGGGGCTACTAAGCGGAATTTTTATTTGTATATAGTGGGATAATTTGTAAACACTTTAAAGAGTGATTTAGATTTGTAAGGGCATGTCTAAATAATATTGCCGAGCCGTGGGTGGCAACAACATTATTTCTTAGCCACTGATATATTTTTATATTTTATTTTGTATAGCTTAAGTTTTAAGCTTAACAATCAGGGTAAATTTTAAGCCAAAACATTTTAGTAGCCTCTGTCTTATAACCAAATAAAAAACATTCGAAAACCCACTTACCCTAGACATCAATATTCATAATCTTATTACTAAGCAAAATAAAAAAAAACATACAAATTGTCCTGTACGAAGGTCATTCATAAATAGTAAGAGTGTGGATGTTGTAGATTAAAGTTTAGACAAATAAAAAAGCTTATGTATAAGAAAAAATAATAAAATAAAGTGGAATATTTCTAGAATAATGCGACGGCATGGTTCGTGTTTTGGTTAAAGACTGCAGAGTTGTCTATTGGTGCAAGTGTTTGTTTGGGAGGGAATGGGGTATAAGGTTGCGCGTGTGTGTCTAAGTTTTCTAATGTTGAGGCTCTAACAAGGCAATCAGTATGTATCTTCCTGAACACTTCATATTTGTTTCAATTTACGTCTTAACTGTATTTTATTTAATGTAATATATTATCAATTTTTGTCATCAGCAAACATTATATTGCAAGTTGGTATTTTTTAAAAAAATAAATCAGTCAACTTTATGCAAGCGAATAATAGCAAATATCCTTAGAATTAAATGTATAAAAAGAATATTTAATGTGAACAGTATTTGCTTCATTGAAAGAAGTGATTAGGGGAAAAAAAACAATCAAAGTGTTTGTGAGATTGAAGATTTATGTAAGTCGAGCGCTTAAATAGTATACGTTATTTTTTCTGAAAAATATTGCTCCGCAAACTGCACAAAAGAAAAATATATTTTAAAAAGTTGGGTACTGTTATATGTATATATATATATATNATATACATAATATATATTCTTCTATATATATGTATTTATATATAGAGGAATATATATATAGATATTTAAGGGGGCTAGAGAATTCCCTCGAAAAATAACACCTCGAATTCCGTCGAAAAATAATACATATATGGTGTTTTTCATTAGCTTGGAGCTAGCCCTTTAAAGTGATATATGTTTTAGATTGTAATAACAATAATAAAACTATTAGTCAAGGTACCTACAAAGTTATGTGACAGAGTGACCCACATATAGTTATATACTGATATATTAATAATTGTATAGGCAATGTTTAGATATCATTAAACGTATGAAGTATTATCATGCGTTATGATCATGTACTTTTGAGCAGTATTTGTATACGGGTAATGTCATTACGTTTTAGAATTTTAATAAAAATACAACGGTTGGGGTGAATTGTCAGTAACAGGCGTAATACAAGTCGCCATGGTCTAGATTCATTTTGTCGGCATCCTTCCATCTCGAAAGACGATAGTGCATCACTGATATCTCAAGTGCATTTCCTTGTATGGCAGCGCATTCCCATCCTGAACCACAGCTTTTGCACACGAATTCTGTGCTTCCCAATGTTTTGGCCTTTCTCCGAGCTTTTCTGTCTGTTTCCTTCTTATCCTTCGCTCCTCGGTTGACTACGACGACTTCCTTTACAACAGTTTGCCACGTACATTGGTCTTCTGCCCTACACTCGCAGTCGCGTGTGCGTATGTGGCTGCTTTCATGTTTCTTTGGCAGACATCTTTTAATCGCAGGCGTGAGCACCCGGTCTTCATCTTTTCCGAAGAAAGTTCACCCTATAGGAAGTACTTCGTGATGCGGCCAGGTTGTGTCCTGTTTTCATGTCGTTGCCAGCTCATGCGTCTTTCACTTAGTATTTGAGAACATGTTTTGGGTATTGGTACGCATTTGGACCTCACTATTAGGTACTTTGTCTTTCCATCTAATGACAAGGATGCGACGCAGTCATCTAAAGTGGACGAAATTAAGCTTGCGCACTTGGGGTGTGTAAGTGGTCCATGTCTCAATCCCGTTTAGGATAAACAACGTTGTTACTCGCATCAACACTGTTCGCGATATTCTAATCTATACTGTTTCGATACGTATTGAAGGAAAGCAGTGAGGGAAGCTTGTTACACACCAGAGCTGATGGGAGACTTTTCAACACTACCCACCTCCGAGCCAAGATGTAAACGAGAATTGTCCTTATTGGTGAGCTACAACTTGTGGACGATGCGGCACTAACAGCACACCCAGAAACTGTTTGCAAAGCTTTGTGTCAAGCTTGTACAATGCCTGCAAAAAATGTGGTCAGCAAATCAGCTTGAAAATACAAACATCATTGCCAAAGACCGTCGACCTCCTCCTACAAACAATATCAACAATGAAAACTTAAAGGATGTGGTCAGCTTCACTTACTTGAGGTCCGTTGTCAGCAATTCACTGTCCATTGAAAGGGAAATATACAGAAGAATTGGCAAGGCAGCTACCATAATTGCTAAATTGAATAAAAGTGTTTGACCCAACACAAAGCTAACGGAGAAAATATAACCGTGCGTCTATCGATACTTTATTATGTCTGTATGGTAGCGCTTAATATATCCACAGAAAATCACATAATATACAGATTAACATAAAACATTTATTGTTTTTATAAAGTACATATTATACTTTTACAATAGTTAAACATACTTGTAGCAATTAAGAATATTTAAATTAGAGCATGTCAAAATTGCCTTACTTCAATTATTTCCATTTCCTGTTTTAAACTAAACTTTGAAGGACTATTAATTTGGTTGTAAGTTCATGTTCATAGAACAAAAAATAGTTGTACATTTACCATTAAAAATCCAAGGGAAGTCAGCAATACTTAAAATATAGAGTTTTAACCCAGTGGGAAAAAAAGAGAGTTAATAGAGGTCCATGAATTTTGATTTCTTAATATATGTCAGAGTTAACTTATTTCCGTCTTGTACTTGTATTACTTAAAGACCAAAGCTTATTTAATGTTTCACTTGAAATTTGTTCGGGCTATCAACACAAAAAAGTTGGCTTACAAACATCAAAACGCCTGGTTTTTCTTTTTTTTTTTTTAATACTGTTTTTTTTTTTTTTCAAATTTTTATTTTTAGAATTTAATATATGTTTTTAATTGTAGCCACAGCTTTTCATACAATTTTAATTTTATAAATGTGCATTTTCTTAACAATTTTTATTTCTCCGAAAATGCCCCAAAAGTTTATAATTTGACTAAAACAATTCTATTTTATGAAATAAATATTAGGGTCATGATGAAATCCCATGTGTGCATGCCCTGCAATAATTGACAATAAATATTTTAAAAAATTAATATAAGATTCTGCATTTTATGTTAAAAAGACTTAAAAACGTAAGAAATAAGAATCTTTATAAAGACTTTGTGTCAAAATTTATATCCGTTTACAAATGAATAATAGTGGGAAATTCTTTGAAGTTAGAATGTCATTTAAAACGGTAGCTCGACTAATATTATAAAAAATATAATTTAGAGAGAGTAGATGTAAAGGAAACAAATAAAAACTATTTGTGATCTAATTCTTATAGGTTATCTTAAAACAAATGAAGCATATAAAGTAAACTATTATTTAAACAACTAAAAATTAACAGGATATTAAAATAATTGACATTATTTTCTTCTTTCATCTTAATGGGGTTCAACAAGAAGTGTGAGTCAAGTTAGCACGTGTTAAATGAATATTTAAAATTTTAATATCATGACCAAAAAAAAAGAAAAATGATTGAAGTTTTATAAATAAATATATTTCAGCTTCAATCTCTTTATTGTGAACAAATGATCATCAGAACAAACAAAAAAATCAATAAATATGTATATAAATTAATGTTTGTTTGTATGATAGTCCTTTATAGCTTACTAAATCCGATCACGATAAAAATTTAATAAAATTGTTGAGTACGCTTTTGGGATAGTTTCTGTGAAATTTTGTTTTGAAAAATTGGCACTCACTGCTTTTTTTCTGATATGAGCTATCTAGTAACATTATTTTTAGTTTTAGGTTTTTGGAAAACGTATGGATCTTGACAAAACTTAGTACATACATATTTTATAACCTAAATTAAAATATCATTCAGGGTTCAACCCCTACTGTCCATTCCTTTTGGGCCTGGGGAAAATAATATTTATTTTCGTAAGCGTAATTTATTTCAATTCTTATTTTAAACAACCCAGAAATATATTGAAATACATATTATGTATATATATATATATATATATACATATACCGATTTGACCTTGGGGCCCTTAATGTCGTATTTCCCTATATGTGATGTATAAAGATTGTTACGCGTTAACAACTGGGAAAATGTGTCGATTTTACATAAACGTGTTGTATAATGACCTTGATAGCCTATTTTAAAATGTTATGCTGAATTTAACTTTTAATGTACCTCTCTTCACGCCGGGAGCCCTCCTTCTATTTTTGTAAACGATTAATATTTATTTTCTTTCTGTGATATGTTCTCAACAAATGTAGCTAATATATTAAATATGATCGTAATTAAAATGAACAAATGTTTCCAAATTTATATCTTGCACCTACTGGGCCAGGGGACCATTAAAGTCATGTTTCTTAAGTATATATATCTATGTTTATATCAACAAATGTATATATGTATTTGTGTCTATAAAGGTTGACTAAATTACTCATCCAAGCATTAGCCACATAGAAATGAATGGATCTTGACAAAACTTAATACATTTTTACTGTATAGCCCATATTAAAATACACTACGGTCTTGAACACTTAATGTTAATTGCTTTGGGGCTTTGGGTAAAAATATTTATTTTCGCAAGCGTTAAAGACTTTATTTTTGCCTATATGAGATAGATAGAAATTCTTTAAGTGTTAACGACATTGGAAAATAATACATCATAGCTAAACATTTTGTAAAATAACTTGGTTGCACAAAATTAAATTGGATACACTTTTTAATGTTTATTCCTCGTGCCGAGAGCCCTGATTCTCTTTCGTTAACGTTTAAGATTTTACTATATATATAAAAAATATTTTGGGGAAAATAGAGCCTGAGTTTAAACACATATTGATACATAAATTATTGCCCACCACATCATCTTCGGATCAATGTAGCTGGATGAATTGCGTGTTATAATATATCTTTACAACCCTTACGCCTTTACTTATAATACACGAATTGTTAAGAAGGTAAAAATAAGTTATTATCACTTTTCCGATATCTCCCAAAGCTCTTAAAATGCCTTCTAAGATGTAATTAAAAAGGATGTGAGAAAAGGATATGTGACAAACAAACAAAAAAAAAAAGATCAAAATAGTGGTCATAAATAAGCGCAAAATTCATCGCATTTTTTAATTACTGGGGATGATTCATGTGTG
The DNA here is from genome assembly GCA_002072015.1 of Radix auricularia. NCBI lineage: Eukaryota > Metazoa > Mollusca > Gastropoda > Lymnaeidae > Radix > Radix auricularia. The sequence continues at coordinate 63,312 of MUZC01001416.1, forward strand.
TCTTTCATAAAAACAAATGTGAAAGTGGGCTATTGAGATAAATATTTTCTATTTTAAATAGTATTTAAGAGGTATTTCATGCATTAAGACACTATTGGTAAAATGTTTACATTATGCTATGGTTAACTGAGCCTAATTATTTTGCATAGCATCGGCCACCTTTTGACTTTAAATATAGTTCGCTTCCTTACAAATCATAAGCCAGTTAAACATATTGGTCTATTTTTTGAAACCTTTCGTAAACTACGTCCATAAAATATAGATATTATCACATCGGAAAATGCACATCTGTTGTTTTTATTTCTCTTTTGGACACATTTGCAATAACTTCGATATTCAAGAGTGTTCGCTAAATTGTTAGGTTAATTTAGTTTTATTATCATACATTTAAAAATTTTAAAAATATAAAATCGAAATCGGAATGTAAGTCTTTCTGTCCATAAACATCAAACCAGGTTCATGACTTTAAAAACGTTAGCCATAATCGGTAATGAAAGTAAATCAGTATTGAAATATGTATTCATGTCATACTGATTACATTTTTGGGGTCACTTTGGTAGTTCATTAAAAAGTATATAAATGTAACATTAAAAAGTTTCATCTACATAAACTGGAAAGGTCGGTCTTAGCATTAAATGGGCCATATGTGTCTCATTTTCTCGGAAAGGATTACGCGGGGCCCCATTTAAAAACTTAGACAGGTGGGACCTATGAAAGTGCGGTGCCTTTGCGACCCAATGGGTTTCAGGGGCCTACGACTGGCCCAGCAAACGTGTATACTGTTTAAATTAAATTATTCTTTTAGGTTTACAGTTTTTGGAAGGATTATACAAAGTCTAATTTAAAATATACTATATTTTATTTTAACATAATAAATTGTCTAACGTAGTTTGCCAATAACGAATTAACCATGACTCCTTTTTCTCAGAGTGTTTAACTAACCCAACGCATATTTAGAGAACTGGGTAGGCTTATAATTGCTTATATATTTCTACATAAAAGTGCATTAGTCATTGACGTTTAGAGGTCCTACTTAAAAAATTAGTTCAACTTTGCAAAGGGCAGAGTTTGTTGTGTGGATGGGGGAAGTTTAATAGGATATGGTAACGAATTTGGGTATTGTTAAATCGACAGTAAACAGTTATAGACGAATACACATCTATATATTAAATAATTCTCTACATGGTCCATCCATGCCGACAAGAAGTAGCAGGCTGAATGACCTCTGACTCCACCGACCAATCAGATTGCAAGAAAAGATAGTACACAGCGTAGGGGGTCATCAATGATGAATTGAAGTCAATTACTATGTTCTTTCAGAACAACTAAATCTCATGTATGTTCTAGTGCAATGGTTATCACATTCGTCTAACACGCGGAGGTCGCAGGAACTATCCCCAGCCTAGACATTACTTTTTTAAATTTTTTAAATGTCTGTGAACGTGCCGGTTTATTTGCCAATATCCTTTCGATCACCATAAGTTTGACCAATGTCCTTTTGTCACGTTATGCAAATTAGTTTATGTTTGGACAGCTATGGTGCTGCGGGATGGCAAGTGGCTGAGCACAGTGCACATGTTTCCAGATCAACATATTGTCACAGTTATGCCCGCATCAGAGGTTTATTTACGTTGTTCTGATTTCATCGTGACATAATTTGAGTCATTTCATCCCCCCCACTTTCTTTGCACTATCTAAGAGCAAATCTTCGTTGTATGCTACGCCGCGGGTATCTAGTATGACATAAAGTATTAGCATCAGAGACTGGGGCAAGTGACATCAATACTAATTAAATAGTTATTTAAATTATTTTTTTCCTGGACAATATATTTTTATTCATATTCTGAGGCTGCATTTATTGTTTGTTTACTGTTGGACACTTGTTTTCGTTGTTGAATAGAAAAAAACATTATACCTGCATTTACCCACATTTTAAATTTATATAAATATATATATATGTCTTGTTTTAAACGAAATAGTAATGTTTTTTAAAATGATATAATTTCAAGCAAATCTTCTGGATATTATACTACACATGACTAATGAACTTTAAATACATACAAGCTCTAAATGATAGAGCCTCTTGTGTAAAGGTAATACATTAAACTTTCGCGTCTGTGGTTAAATGTATTACTATATTAACTTGGGGCTTCTAGACATTATAAACTAATGAATAACCTCATTTCAAAACTTTGGTTAATAGTGATTGAGAGATATGTTAAAGAATACGCATGCTCAGCTGTGTAAAGTCTATTGGTGCATATTAATTGAATTAAACAGGTTTGGCCATAAAAGAAAACTTTTGTTTTCACTCAGGGATGATACATGATACTCTTGAGTTTCTAGCGCACGCTATATTTTAAAATTTACAAACAATTTAATGTCTAAGGAATATCATTTTATTATTTTTTTCAATGTCTCAATCATCATCAGGCTTACACGACTGAAATTAATATCATTCTATAGCTTGGTTTGAATTTGACTCAAACAAATAAATAAAACAACAATTTTGAGTAAACAAAACCAACACATATATGCAGTGTTGTCATAATAAAGAAAAATATAATAAAGATGACTACATATATATGTATATATAATTTCTGGCTTTCTGTTGCGTATATTTCTAAATGAATTTATCTGTGGATCTTGACCAAATTTAACACCTTCATCCATTAAAATGCAGATTAAAAGTTATGGGGATTTTTAATTTTATGACTATTTACTGTTTAAGATTGTGGGCCCATTTATATTTGTTGTAATAAAAACATGTAATGATAAAAAATAAAAAAAAAAAACATTTTAAAAATGTTTTTTTGATGTACGAATTTAGACCATGAGAAAACATGGTCATATCTAAGAAATGGAGTCAAACTGGAAAGGAACCATAATAAACATTGAAAACTTAATGAAGTATATAGCCCAAACAAAGTATGGGATCCCATCTCGAAGAGAGATTTGATGAAAATGGAATCTTATTATGCAATGTAATTATACTGGGTTATAAAATCTCCCCCTCAACACTCCCCCCAAAAAAANAAAAATAATAAATAAATAAATATAATAAAATAAAAAAATAAATTTAAAATTAACACAATTAAAAATGTTAGAAAATATGATAGAATATATCTTTAGGGACTCGACACAGAACAAAATTCGATTGTTCCAGGTATGCAAATAGGCTACTTTATCACATCAAAGTTTTCACATGCTAAGGACAAGATTTACAACAAGAATTTTAACCTGTTTGCAAAGGAATATTACAGTGTATAAGGAAGTATAGTGCTATACAGAGAAAAGTACTCCACATATATTGGACACGTTAGCAAAAAATTCATACTGGTTTGGGAACGACACATAATCAATAATGCAGACATTGTCAACACCGGATAAATTAGTTTAAATTATTGCTGTTACCTATTAAATTAAATTTAATCATTAACTTTTCGAAAAATTACCGATTAATTAATCGATACTTTTGTTAAAGCCAAAGCAAAGATTTATGACATAATTAAACTGAAAATTTCAAGGGAATTAATAAAAACAGGCAATTGATTTTCTAAAAGTTTGTTTTTAAAACAAAGTTAGCAATAAAATATATTAAATAACGTATTAACGTTTAGGCACTTTGATGAAAATTTCAAATTAATTTTAAAATATAATAGTAATATAGCTATATAGAAATTATTCGATGATTAACAAAAACATGAAGATCATCTTTTTATCCCAAAGTGGTTTCTTTACATTTGAAGACAAGTCTAAAATTTAACCAAGTAAGTACAATTTCAAAACTCCCAATCTTATCTTGTTATGTATTTCTTGTGAATATGTCGTTTTAGGTTTCAGTTATTTCATTAATTACAGCTACATTGTTCTTTAAGTTTAAGTTATAGACACATATTTTAATAAATCATATAACATAAGACTTTGACAAGTTACTAGATGAACATTTGAAACAGTAAGAACCAACATTTATTTATTTTTGAAGCATAAAATGCATAGCTAAATTAACTTCACCATCACGTAAATATTTTTGTGTTAAGACAATTTATTTTCTTTTTTTTTATATCAGCCTTCTCATTTTCTTCTACACTCTGCCACGCTCTCTTTTAACCTTCATGTTTGATTTACACTTGCCAGCATTTACATTATCAAACTTTCAAAAACACAAAGAAACCATTCAACTCGATCTTGTCAAAGGTTCGTCCAGTTACTCCTATCATCACCCAAGCAGGAACTTTTTTTTAGAAGTTAACCGTTTATATTTATAAATTCTATTGTGTATATATGAAAAGAACAAGTTCAGCACCGGACAATGATTTTTTTTTTACCTTTAAATGGTGATACATTGGTGACGATTGTTTCATGTCTGTTCCTAGGAAGGGTTGTCCTGCCATCTATTTAACTAACATCATGTCAGTCCTTATAACTTGAATAAAAAAAAACAACAACAACATAACATTCTAAATGTTTTCTTGCATGTTGTATATTGATATATAGTGTCATCACAGCCTTCCGAGGAGTATTTTTCTTGCGATGCTTCAGAAGCTTTAAAATCTTCTGGCGTCAAAATCGCAACTAAAAATTAAATGTAAAGAAAAATCAGATGGCATTTAAAAAATACATAAAATTGTATACATGTCCTACCATTACTTTTAAATTTGAAAGAAAGTATTTGTTAAGCCTCATTTGTGTAAAATTGATTAACTGTTGTTTTTAACACTAAATTTCTAAAAAAAAGAAATACTGTATTTTGAAATATTAAAATCGCTATTCAAACCAATTTCTGAATTTTTTTTTACCAGGTCTAATCTATTGTTTTCTTTAAATTGACGCTCGAATTAAGATTGAAAGGAGTGAAAATGTGTAGATTATGCCTTATTTTTAAAAGAATACATTTATATATATGTATATATATATATATATAAATATATATATAAAGAGAGAGAGAGAGATATATTAATATGTAACTAAGAAGAGTATACTATATTTACGTTGTATTTCCAGGTTTTGACTATTTGTTGTTACTTATATGTTCTGTGTTCTTTTTTCATTTAACCTATTCTCGGTTATTAAATCAAGGTATTGGATATTGTGAGTTCACATACTTTCTTTGCCAGCAAACAGTACAAAATTACACAAATACATGCTAAAAGATCAGCTCCGCCAAAAGCCCCTAATACAACTTCAAGTAATTGTACTCTGGAGGATGTATGACATCTGTCCGTTTAGGAAATACGATATTTTATTCTTTATTATTTGAAGCTCTTGGTGTGGCGTATGAGACCAATTCTTGAGTGGCAGTCTCTTCTGCATTTTCCACATACGAATGTAGTTGGGCAGTGTTGCATGAGCTTTCTTCTCGCTCTTTTTCCAACTGGAGTAATGTTAATAAAAAAGAAGTTATATTGAGGAAACATAATTAAGAGAAAAAAGATAATGATTAAAAAAAGATTATTATTAATCAATAGAAATCATTTTACATTCGTAACCGTTAATTTAAATGTGCAACATTTTTAATCTATTTTTGAAAACTTAATTCCTTAGGTATTATCATTGAGAGTTAAGTAGTTTCAAAATATGTTATCAATAGAAATCGTTAGTAAATTCATTTTTCTACACTTCTATAATGTCGTATAAAATTAATTATATTATGGTTCTTAAAAATGACGTTAGCAAATAAATGAAGCTTTCCCTTTGCAGCAGATGATGTCTGTTGATGGTATGGCGTGGTCTGGTTATCTTCTACCAGTAAAGTGGTTGTTACAAAGGATTGTATAAGAGGGAATATTTCTTCAGCATTGTTGCTCTTCCTAAGGCTTTGACCGTGGGGTAGTGTACGTAGAAATCTCCTTAGCGGAAGGCATGATGAGACTAAACCAAAGTGATAGATCAATAATATAAAAAATGTTAATAAAAGAATGCAAACAATTACCAATTAACGAACATGTAAGCCAAAAGAAATCATTTATTTAGTAAATTATGAATGAAATATGGGATCATCGTGAAGTAGCTGAAATTTACCGACAATAACTAGATCCTACTGATACCAATAACGAGCATAATATAATAATAATTCAGATTTACAAATGTAGACTTAAAATTGTGAAAATACATATAATGTTGACTTATTTTATAAGTTCTTACGATTATTAATTTATTATAAATGAATATATATATATATATATATATATGTGTGTGTGTGTGTGTGTGTGTGTATTTATCATTGTCAAATTATCGCATGAGCCTGACCTGTAAACTTAGACTATCTATCATGACTATGATTAGTGTTTAGGTTTACAAAGTTTCAAAGCCTACACAATACTATAACTATACTACTTCGCGGCTCTTTATTTGGTTAATAATACTACTTAAAGTATATTATAATTATAATTAAGTTATCTTTTACTTTAAATACAAAAAGTACAATCAATGTAGTATTAATATTTCGTTTCATCTTGTTTTACTGACTCGGTAAACTGAATGTTAATAATATGACTATAACATGACGCCCTAAAATTAGCCGTATCCACTAAGTCGATGTTTTGCTTATTTGAGTACTGATGGAGTAAATTTCTTAACAAAAGCTATTATAACGAATCGTATACAAATTATACTTACCTTAAATAATGAAATCAATCTGATAATCACAAGCATACACATATACATACATACAAACATGTATTCATACATATAGGCTACATTTAGCAATACACATCTACAGAAATGGTTGTCAACAATGTTTCTTGTTATAGCAGATACTTTTTGTAGTACAAATCATGGCTTAATTTAATTCTATAAATCACAAACCTATAACGAATTCGTGCGATGATATTGTCCCATAGACTGCGTCTGACTCATTTCCAGTGATATTTGGGTAGATAGAGGCATTTACAATATAACGGCCTGGAGTCAAGAGTGAAAAGGGGAGCTGCAAGCTGCATATGCTACGAAAGTACGTTAGGTTTTCTTGAATGATATCATTAAACTCTGATACATAGATTGGTTCAATTGAAATCTATTATAAAAAAAGGATTTTTTAAAAAATAGAAAAAGATGTAAATATTGGTTTTTATCAACATATATTTAGTAACATGATCAAACATGAATACAATTTATATTTCTGTAAATATTATCAAAAGAAAGTATTACCATACAAATAGTTTTATCTTATGATACATAATATTACACATAGTTAAATAGATAAAAAATCCATAGGAATGATGAAGTAAAGAGACATGATTAGGATTCAGAGGATCAATGTAAAACTATAATTTTAGACTGCTTGTATATTAGGAGGAGGACAATGGTCAAAGTGTTAGTGCGCTGCGGCACCAATATTCTAAAAAAAAAAAAAAATCGGTCGCGGGTTCGAATTCCGGTCCTAGCATCCCTGCGGGTAGATGATTCTCGTTAAAACCTTGGCTAGGTAAGCTTTTCTAGGAGAAGGAAACTCCTAATACAAATCCTCCGCTGCCTTGTGGCTATACCTGCCTTGATGGAAAGGCTAAGGGAGTAAACACTAAAAGAAAATCAGGAAATGGAGCACCGACAGCTCCTGCGACGCCAATGGCAGCAAAGCTGCATCGACGCAAATCATTACCTTGGTTACACCATTGGTTACACCCAGGACGTTTCGACCCTAGGGTGTTTCGACCCCGGACGATTCGACCCCTTTCTCTTTAAGGCGTGAAATGTTTTGGTTTTTAAAAAGTCATTTTTAATTATTTTTTAATTAAAAATAAATAGTTGAAGTTTAATATTATCTCTTTAAAAATAAAAACAGTAGGAAATAGTTATTTTTAACGGTTTTTTTTAAATGATAGTATGATTGAACAAATAATATAGTTTTATATTAATATGTCTTAAAAATTAAAAATAGAATGATATGTTATTTTTAATAATTAAAAATAGTACAATGTATAAAATAAAATAGTCTAATTTGTATTAATAGCTCTTAAAAATTAGAAATATAATGAGATATCTTTAATAATTAATTTTAAATAGCACAATATATAAAAGTTTAATATATATTAAAATAGTAGGGTGTCTCAACCCCGGACGATTCGACCCTTTCCTTTTTAAGGCGTGAAATATTTTTAAAAAAATTATTTGTTTTTATTTTATTTTTGCATTTTATAAATATTTTGTGGTTTAAAAATAATTAGTTTAATAATATTATCTCTTTAAAAATAAAACACAGTCTGAAAAAGTTATTTTGAACGTTAAATTTACGACATTTTGGAAAAAATATATACACTGATTACCAGTCAACATTCAAAACGAAATCATGATTGTGATCAATACGCTATTGGTCTGAGGTAAAAAGTCCGATTCCACCACAACCCCGATCCGATGTAATGGGACAAAAGAAAAGGTAATGTGGGCAATTACCTACAGTATCTCTGCCCATACTCCCTTTATTTACCTTCTCAATAACCCTCGCCAGCTCATCAAGTTCTGTGGTCGTCACTTAGTCTCGTCTTCGTAACTAGTCGTTCATTATATAACCACCGGACAGTTCGAAATCCAGACGTTTCGCCTAGGGTGCTGTCAATATTGTTGTAAAAGCTGCCCTGGTACCCTTTCAAACGTCTCATTATTTTTGCCATAATGACCGCTTTATAATACAAACTAGCAACCACCCATGCACCTCATTTTACAACGGCATGCTTCCAGTAAAACGATGGTAAACTGAACATTCAAATAGACGGTAAAAATCAATACGTAAGTTCAGTCAGGTTATAAAGGCCCAGCAGCTTGAATGCTTTTGTCTGCTATGCGGCATATTAAATATTGAAATTTATTTACTTTAGATAACTTTGTACGTCTTATTAATCAGTTTTTCTGCCAGGCAAGTCTATAGGTGTTAACGTACATAGGAAACAGAAGTAAATGCAAAGGTCATGGGTTTGTAATGGTTTTAACGTCCTGGATATTCGCCATTCAACATGACGCCACCCTGTATAAGGACAAAAAATCATTTATTTTAATAACTGTGAAAACCTTTAAAAGACTGAAAAATATATGTATATATATAATATAAATATATTACACATTTAAAGAACCAAAAATAAGTATGTTTGGGATAGGAGTGTAGGGAGGAGTGACCTTTAAGTTATAGTTATACCTAGTTTTTTGGCGAGCGTTATGTGAAAATTAATACTGGGAGTAGGGGCTTACAGAATGTAGTGACCTTTACATAGAACCCTCTGACCACAAGCCATTTTTATTGTCCGATTACATCGTGACTTTGATTGGGGTGGAGAGATCAAGAGAAGACTACCGAGACCAGGGACTCTAAGTTGGTCGGCACATAGCGGTTTGCTGTGACGGCCACAGGACATTGTGTGCTGGCGAGAGTTATGGGAAAGGTAAATATAGGGAGTGTGGGGGATTAGAATGTACGTACCTTTTTCTGACCACATGGCCCTTTTATTGTCCGATTACATAGGATGGGGTAGGGGTGGAGTTGGATAGGCTTCGAAGAACTTTTCTACCATTGCATTTAGGGGTACTATAAAGGAGGAACATATTTGCTCAACATTAGTTCCTCAACATTTGTTGCTCAACATCAGTTTTTCAGAAATGTACGTGTGTGAAACGTGTCGAACGATCATTGCAAACATACACACGCATCAACGCCTTGACCTACCTGAGAGGAATGGCGCATTTATCACAATCATGAATTCACAATGTGTGTCAAATTTTTGTAAGTGTATATACTTTTTTTTTCCATTTTCCGATTAGAAAATAAATGCTCAAAATAAGATTTCCTACACTTTTGATATCTATTAGACTTTTATATATTGTACTATTTTTAATTATTAAAAATATCTCATTACATTTTTAATTTTTAAGAGCTATTTATATAAATTAGACTATTTTATTTTATACATTGTACTATTTTTAATTATTAAAAATAACATATCATTCTATTTTTAATTTTTAAGACATATTAATATAAAACTATATTATTTGTTCAATCATACTATCATTTTTAAAAAAAACGTTAAAAATAACTATTTCCTACTGTTTTTATTTTTAAAGAGATAATATTAAACTT
>MUZC01001417.1:2863-15994 GCA_002072015.1 Radix auricularia
ATATATGATCTCAGCAGTCAACTCCTGAACAATAACCCTAAAGTTAATATATGATCTCAGCAGTCAACTCCTGAACAATAACCCTAAAGTTAATATATGATCTCAGCAGTCAACTCCTGAACAATAACCCTAAAGTTAATATATGATCTCAGCAGTCAACTCCTGAACAATAACCCTAAAGTTAATATATGATCTCAGCAGTCAACTCCTGAACAATAACCCTAAAGTTAATATATGATCTCAGCAGTCAACTCCTGAACAATAACCCTAAAGTTAATATATGATCTCAGCAGTCAACTCCTGAACAATAACCCTAAAGTTAATATATGATCTCAGCAGTCAACTCCTGAACAATAACCCTAAAGTTAATATATGATCTCAGCAGTCAACTCCTGAACAATAACCCTAAAGTTAATATATGATCTCAGCAGTCAACTCCTGAACAATAACCCTAAAGTTAATATATGATCTCAGCAGTCAACTCCTGAACAATAACCCTAAAGTTAAAATATGATCTCAGCAGTCAACTCCTGAACAATAACCCTAAAGTTAATATATGATCTCAGCAGTCAACTCCTGAACAATAACACTAAAGTTAATATATGATCTCAGCAGTCAACTCCTAAACAATAACCCTAAAGTTAATATATGATCTCAGCAGTCAACTCCTGAACAATAACCCTAAAGTTAATATATGATCTCAGCAGTCAACTCTTAAACAATAACCCTAAAGTTAATATATGATCTCAGCAGTCAACTCCTAAACAATAACCCTAAAGTTAATATATGATCTCAGCAGTCACCTTCTAAACAATAACCCTAAAGTTAATATATGATCTCAGCAGTCAACTCCCGAACAATAACCCTGAAGTTAATATATGATCTCAGCAGTCAACTCATGAACAATAACCCTGAATTCATCATATGAAATTGAGTTTTGTTCTTTTGTTATCAAAATATCTTAGATCCTTCTTGAAAAATTGCTTTAAGTTCCTGACTTCTCAGTTATTCAATAAGCAGCTCTTATATTAGATTGTATTCAACTTTGGGATATGAGTTTGTCAACACTCAAACGATTACACACCTAGTCGGGAATATCCAAGTAAAGAAAGTTTTCAATTTTTTAGATCAGACTAAAAATGAAGTAGTGTTAATTGTAGAGAGTGAGCCAGTAAGTCTTCATGTCTGGTTTTATATTCTGAAAGATTTAGAAATATAATATTTTACTATTCCCAAAACAGTACTATTAGGGGTTTAGTTTTTATAAATTTTAATTTGTTACCTTCATGAGATTTGTCAATTTTAGCAAAAACAATCAGTCCATAAGGCATATGCAATTTTTTTAGTTAATAGTATAAGAATAATTTAATCTTGTTATTTGTAAATATACTTCAGTATCTATGCTCTCCTCCAATATATAAAAGTATTAGCGCTCATTTGTGTAATTACTTCCATCTAAAATTATTGCCACACTGTGATCTCTGTGACACCCTCAAATCATATCAACATCGTTATCTTATCTTATATATACAGACGCTTCTTCTATGCAGAGGATAATGTGTCCACACATGTGATGCAGCGATCACAGGCCAAGGCAGTAGGGGTTCCACGCATTACCCCAGCCGCCTAACTATTGTCTAGTTAGGTACCCATTCCTAGCTAGGTGACTCAGGCACCGGGAACAAATCATCGCCTTCGCGTGGATTCGGATGCGTTACCATCGGTACGACAGTCGAGCGCGCTACAACTTGACCACCGCGTCCCACAATTTTATTACAGGAAAATTGTTTCTGTTTGAACTGTATGATATGCTTTCTTTTTATTTAATGTATATATCTAATAAGGTTAATGTTTTCCAATGCATTTTTGTTTTAATTTTACGTTCTGAGAATAAATATTTAGAGCTGTGGCTGATTCAATTTTTGTCTCCTTTAAAAAGACACAAGTAATCATTTAATCGATTATCTTCCATAAATTGTAATTTTTAACGCATATATTGATTCCCGTTAAGTAACAATTAATTATTTAGCAAAGTATGTTAAGTCTCAGTAATTCCTTAAACTCCCAAGTTTGTAATTTAACACAGCTAATCTGTTCTGGTATGCAAGTAATAAGGAAGAATAAAACTTTTTGGTTACATTGACACATATAAAAAATAATAATTATCTCAGGGGTAAAGTATGAAAAAAAATATTTAAATGATTAACATATTAGAAAAAAAAATCAGAGCAATATACTAAAATTAAATAGAAATTAATCCATTAAATTAATATTAAAACGATTAAAATATTTGAAAATTATACAATGAATTTAATCATTTATATTCGCAGCTCTTATTGACGTATGTTAACAGGAATAGCCTTCATATTTACATTTTATCAAAAAAATAGTTTGGCATAGAAAGCTATTCTTAATTGAATGTTGGTATAATTTAAAAGAATGTTCTAGATCAATGATTTAGGACCTATTGCAAGCCTGACACAGTTGGCACAAATCGCTTCGATAGCCGGTACACAACTACACTATGACTTCCTTGATTAGTAATTTAAAAAAAAAATAATCCCATTGAATATAAAAAAGGTTTAAATTATATTAGTTTCATTCCCACATTAGCTACCGATCGTATTTATCATTATAAAATGGCATACATTAGAGACAAGATTATGTTTTTTTTTCTTATCTGGCTTTAACTAGCTGGGACGAAAACTGTTTGATTTGAATTTTGTTGTATCCCTAATTTTAGGGATCGAGTTCAGTGGCATGCCACTTCTATAGATATAACAAAAAATTGTGGTAAAATCTCTGTTATAATTGTTTGACATCCATATAGATTCTATATTAACCTTAATAAGTTTATTTTAAAGTTTGTGTAAGTATACATAACAAAATAATTAATTTGTATACTTTATTTTTAATTTATAATTGTGAATTTCAGTTTAATCACTTTTTAAAGAAAATGATTTTTTTAAATAATTTAAACTAACACAAGTTTAAAAAATAGTCTCACGGTATTTTATATAAAATTTAAATTTAGATTTTTTTAAAATGGAAAGCTTCTAGCCTATAGAGTCTAGAGAAAAACACAATTTGCGCATATATTTGTACCGGTGCTTTTTGATGCAGAGATTATGGCAATACACCATAATAAGCATCAAAAGTTGTAATGAAATTCTATTTTAATTTATAGTGCTCTTTCTCAATAACAAAATATAGACTCAATTTCTACACCAATTAAATTATTACTTTAAATATTTGTAAGCAACGTGTGCCATCAAACACTAAAATAATTTTAAACGAATAAACTTAAGCCTTGATAGCTAATTCTTCCTTAACTAACTTTATTACATAATAAAATATGCGAGATATAGTAATTTTTTTTAAAAAAAGTTGTCTGTATTTTAATAAGTGTTTATTCTGACTTAAAGTTTAATGCGGACGTGAGTTTAGGTTTTGATACATGTTAATTCTGACTTAATTTTTAGTTTTAATAAACGAGAACATTAAACCATAATGAAAGAAGCTATGGGGCTTATTAAAAAAGAAGTGAAGTAACTCTAGGTAAGGCTGCACTGTTATGATTAATAAATGAACATGATAATTATTTGTGACAAAAATATACTTCCTTGGGAATATTTGAAATTGATTTCTTCCTACCCACAGAAGGTTGTGTTAAAAAATGTTTAAATATAGAAAGTTAATTGGCCTTGTTTTTCTATTATCTGCCCAAACACCAAAGTTTAACATGACACTTTAAGTGGTCGTGTATTGACAGTCTTAAAGAGTTGCTCATGTCAGATAACAAATAATATTATCTAAACTAAGATACATATTCTAGGAAAGAAAAGTCATCTTAACATATAAATCTCGTCAATAATTCACGTCAATAAATCAAGTACCTAAATCACGTCAAATAATCTCGTCAATAAATCAAGTACCTAATTTACGCCAATAAATCGTGTCAATATATATACATGGCTTCTGTTGGCCCTCTTCCCCCCTTTCCTTTCTCCTGGCTCTTCTTTTTCTCACTCCTAGCTGTGTGGATGGCTTCCGCTACTTGAATGCCCTCACAAATTTTTAGTGATAAAAGGTAACGCTCTTCATCTCAATAAATCACGTCAATGATTTCGTCAAAAATAATGTTCATAAATAACATTAAAGAAAGTTTGTAAAAACACTGTTTATTATCAATTAATTTTTGTAATGTACATTATTTCATCAAACAAGATAATAAATAATATAATAACACACGCCACTCACTCAGTGTACCAGCATCGCTATGACGACATTGTCTGAGCTTATATTTAAATGACAAGGTGTGCATCAGGTGTTGTCTAAAATATTTAAATATTAAAGATTTATTTAAAATAATACAAAAGTACACAGCAGTTCTAAATATGTTTGGCGTGTTTCTCCGTAATTTAGTATTTTATTGTGTCACTTTTAAAGTTTGTATTTAAATTTTTGAATAGCTAACCATGTAAAAATAGAATAGTTATAATAATATGTAAACAGGGTATGAGTGAGAGTACCATCAGGCTTATATATTAGTGATGAATAATATTATGTAAACAGGGTATGAGTGAGGGTACCATCAGGCTTATAGATTAGTTATAATAATATTATGTAAACAGGGTAGAAGTGAGAGTACCATCAGGCTTATAGATTAGTTATAATAATATTATGTAAACAGGGTATGAGTGAGAGTACCATCAGGCTTATAGATTAGTTATAATAATATTAAGTAAACAGGGTATGAGTGAGAGTGGCATCAGGCTTATAGATTAGTTATAATAATATTATGTCAACAGGGTATGAGTGAGAGTGGCATCAGGCTTATAGATTAGTTATAATAATATTATGTAAACAGGGTATGAGTGGGAGTGCCATCAGGCTTATAGATTAGTTATAATAATATTATGTAAACAGGGTATGAGTGAGAGTACCATCAGGCTTATAAATTAGTTATAATAATATTATGTAAACAGGGTATGAGTGAGAGTACCATCAGACTTATAGATTAGTGGTGAATAGTATTATGTAAACATGGTATGAGTGAGTGTACCATCAGGCTTATAGATTAGTGGTGAATAGTATTATGTAAACAGGGTATGAGTGAGAGTACCATCAGACTTATAGATTAGTGGTGAATAGTATTATGTAAACAGGGTATGAGTGAGAGTACCATCAGGCTTATAGATTAGTGGTGAATAGTATTATGTAAACAGGGTATGAGTGAGAGTACCATAAACTTATAGATTAGTGGTGAATAGTATTATGTAAACAGGGTATGAGTGAGAGTACCATCAGGCTTATAGATTAGTGGTGAATAGTATTATGTAAACAGGGTATGAGTGAGTGTACCATCAGGCTTATAGATTAGTTATAATAATATAATGTAAACAGGGTATGAGTGAGAGTACCATCAGGCTTATAGATTAGTGATGACTAATATTATGTAAACAGGGTATGAGTGAGAGTGACATCAGGCTTATAGATTAGTTATAATAATATTATGTAAACAGGTATGAGTGAGAGTGGCATCAGGCTTATAGATTAGTTATAATGATATTATGTAAACAGGGTATGAGTGAGAGTACAATCAGGCTTATAGAATAGTTATACTAATATTATGTAAACAGGTATGAGTGAGAGTGGCATCAGGCTTATAGATTAGTTATAATAATATTATGTAAACAGGGTATGAGTGAGAGTACCATAAGGCTTATATATTAGTTATAATAATATTATGTAAACAGGGTATGAGTGAGAGTACCATCAGGCTTATAGATTAGTTATAATAATATTATGTAAACAGGGTATGAGTGAGAGTACCATCAGGCTTTTAGACTAGTTATAATAATATTATGTAAACAGGGTATGAGTGAGAGTACCATCAGGCTTATATATTAGTTATAATAATATTATGTAAACAGGGTAGAAGTGAGAGTACCATCAGGCTTATAGATTAGTAATGAATAATATTATGTAAACAGGGTATGAGTAAGAGTACCATCAGGCTTATAGATTAGTGATGAATAATAGCATGTAAAGAGGGAATGTGTGGGCCTGACAGAACGTAACAAAACTAAATTTCTAAATGAGCAAGGATATGTATTTTCATTTTCACTAACTTTAGAACAAAGAACTTAGAACAGTGTGTTGTTTAAATTGTAGGTTTGATAACCAAATCGTATATTGCTACATGATTCTTTAAAAATAATAGATTGATCAGTATATTAACGCTAAATTTGAATTATCTGAATTAGTTAATCAATGCAATGTGTTTAAAAGTAACTAAAGTTATACGTTTCCGTGCCAATCTTACATAGACCTGGATTTATCTCCGCATTATTGATGTCATACAAAAACATTTGTTTATTTTAACGAGCTCCAGCTATTATACGATTAGGTCAAATTGTAAAACTTTTACACGACTTACAATTGTCTTGTTTTATTGTAAAACTTTTACACGACTTACAATTGTCTTGTTTTATTGTAAAACTTTTACATGACTTACAAATGTCTCGTTTTATTGTAAAACTTTTACACGACTTACAATTGTCTTGTTTTATTGTAAAACTTTTATACGACTTACACTTGTCTTGTTTTATTGTAAAACTTTTATACGACTTACACTTGTCTTGTTTTATTGTTAAACTTTTATACGACTTACAATTGTCTTGTTTTATTGTAAAAGTTTTACAGGACTAACAATTGTCTTGTTTTATTGCCTTAATAAAAAAAAAATTATATCTCTAACTCTTGTTCTGTTTTAAGGAATTCAAAAAGGCTTTTTTTATCTTTATGTACGAGGTTTGTATAAGATTATCTTTGACTTTTATTTCCAATGGACTTTAATTATCGCTAAGCATGATGAAAGGAGCCCTCTATAAATGTCGTCACATGTCTAAGGAGGGGAGGCGGGATTAAACATTTGTGAGAATTTGCGATTATTGATGAGGGTTTTAAGGAAGTGTGACATCACATATAAACTATTATGTTGACTGCCCTAGTTACGATAACAAATAGATTGCATATTTAGAGTTAACTCATATTTAAATTTCAAATAGATATTTGAATAACGTTTTTTTTTTTTTTGAAATAGAAAGGACTGATTTTAGGTTTCAAACCTTTGTTACGTCATATTGGAGAGGCTTTATAATGTTGTGATTAGTGTGACTAGAAAAGGGGGGGGGGGGACAACTATGGACATAAATTAAATGACGTCATTTACAGTTAAATAATTGTATTTCATTTCATCAAACTGTATCAAGTCATTTCTATATTGGAATAAAATTAGACATGATTATGGTTTATTCGGGTTTTTTAAAAACTGGTTGGGACTAAAATCATAGGATTAAAACATTATTTTAACACTAATTATATGACGTAAAGGTATGCCATATATATATACATTTATAAAAATAGTGCAATCAACTTTATGCAGTTAAAAAGACAGAGATTTCTAAAAGATTTACCTTAAGAAAATTACTTTGTAATTTCCGTTCGTATAAATAAATGTAACAGTTAAAGTGAGAAACAGTATAAAATAGAGACAAGATTAGGCTTTTTTCGAAACTAGTGTTAACTAGTTGAGACAAAAATCATGATATCTGAATGTTATTGTATACCTAGTTATAGGGATCGAGTTCAGTGGCATGCCACTGACATAACAGTATCAGTTATGTATACTTGCGTTGCATTATTTAAACATAGTCAAACATTCATATAGGTTAACAATTTTAAGTTAATTTTAAAGTCTATGTTAATATAAATAATGAAAAAGTTAATATGTTCATTTTATTTAGATTCTCTTTGTTTCAACTGTCTTTTAAAATTACAAAAAAATACATATATTTAAAAAAATTTAAACCAACACAAGTATATAAAATTGTCAAACAGTATTGTATTGTATATAAAATTTAAAATTGCATTAAAAAGATTAAGTTTCGTGCCTTCTATCCTAACTTTTCTCAAGAACAACACAATCTTAACATATATATTTGTAACGGAGCATTTTGGTGCAGCAATTACTGACAATACACAATAATGCGCATCAGATTTTGAAATAAAATTTTATCACAAGATAAAATGTTCTTCCTCACATTCAAAATATAGACACAGTTACTTCACCGATTAAGTTAAAAATGTTGCTGATGTACAATGAATATTTGTATACAAATTGCGTCATCCAACAATGTTGAGGATAATAATCTTATGTCTTGATTGCTAATTGTTCATTTATAGTCGTCGTCATAATGTATTTCTATCAAAACAAGACTTTTCAGACATTGGCCCATGATCAATCAAAAATAATGTAATGCAAACAAGGATGTATATTATAAGGTAGTTAAGTAATTTTAACTGACGTATAATGTCTATAAGTCATACACTGAATCACGTCTATCACTATCGTCAACATATTAGTCAATAAATCAAGTCAATAAATCACATCAATAAATTACACTTAATGTTACTATGCTGATTAAATTTAAAATAACTTATCATATTTTGTAGAATTTATTAGATAAATTATTATTAGTTTGTGAAAAACTCCAAATTTGACATCGGGAGTTAGATCTCTTATACTGTAACGATTTCTTATTTAACATCTTACCAAATATTTACACACTTCGGTTCTATTGAATTCACAAGTATTATCTATGCATGACTTGTTTCAAAGTACGATAATTATAAAGAATTTTGTTTACTACATAAAAGGAGACTGACCCACCCAACTAAGAACAAAGAAACTACCAGCAAGTTGTTGAGTTTGTTGTTGAGCTTTCTCGTTCATTAGGGACATCCACCGGTCATCTTCGGTGTCTGCACTTACTCCTAGGACATAGGCCACCTACAAGAGACCTCCAGGCATCTCTATCCTGGGCCAGTTTCTCCAAAATCTTCCAGTCGTGGTCAATTCGCTTGATGTCTGCCTCGCATTCTCTTGATGTCTGCCTCCAATTCTCTTGATGTCTGCCTCGCATTCTCTTAATGTCTGCCTCCAAATCTCGGCCCATTTTCCGTTTACCCAGTAGGTTCAATTTCAGGGCTTGTTTTGTTTTATTAGAAGCATGTTTTATTTAGTGTCTGACCGATCCACCTCCACCAATTTTGAGATATTTAATATTTTTAATTGTTTTTTTCCTACCCACAGAATGTTGTGGTAAAAAATGTTTAAATATAGAAAGTTAATGGTCCTTGTTTTTCTATTTTCTTCCAAAACACCAACATTTTACATGACCCCTTGTGTGGTCGTGTACCGACAGTCTTAAAGAGTGGCTCATGTTAGAACACAAATAATATTATCTAAACTAAGATACATATTCTAGGAAAATAAGTCATTTTAACACATAAATCAAGTCAATAAATTACGTCAATAAATAATTTTCCTTAATTGACGACAACAAATCTCGTAAATTGGTTATGTACCTAATTCACGTCAAAAAATCACGTCAATAAATCAAGTACTTAATTCAGTCAATAAATCATGTACCTAATTCACGTCAATAAATCACGTTAATAAATTAGATAATTCACTTCATTAAATCAAAATACTCAATTCCCATAAAAAAAACACGGTAATAGATCAAGTTACTATAATACTTCAGTAAATCAAGTAACAAAATCACATCAATAAATCAATTCAATAAATCACGTTAATAAATCAAGTACCTAATTAACTTCAAAAAATCATGTATCTAATTCACGTCAATAAATCACGTCAATAAATCACATCAATAAATCACGTCAATAAATCACGTTAATAAATCAAGTATCCAATTCACGTCAATAAATAACATCAATAAATCACGTTAATAAATTAGATAACTAATTCACGTCAATGAATCAAATACCCAATCCACAACAATAAATCAAGTACCTAATTCACGTCAATAATTCAAGTACCTAATTCACGTCAATAAATCAAGTACCTAATTCACTTTAATAAATCAAGTACCGAATTCACATCAATAAATCAGGTCAATAAATCACGTCAATACATCATGTTAATAAATCATGTTACAAAATCATATCAATAAATCACGTAAATAAATCACGTTAATAAATCGGGTTACTAATTCACGTCAATAAATCAAGTCAATAAATCAAGTACCGAATTCACGCCTATAAATCTTGTCAATATAACATGACTTCTGTTCGCCCTTTTCCCATTCTCCTGGCTGTTCTTTTTCTCACTCCTAGCTGTGTGGATTGCCTCCGCTACTTGAATGCCCTCACAAATTTTAAGTAATAAGAGGTCACGCTCTTCATCTCAATAAATCACGTCAATTATTTCTTCAAAAATAATTTTCATAAATAACATAAAAGAATGTTTTTAAAAACCGTTTATTGTCAATTATTTTTTTAAAACTTACATTATTTCATCCAACAAGATAATAAATCATATAACAACACACGCCACTCACTCACTCAGTGTACCAGCATCGCTATGACTACATTGTCTGAGCTTATATTTAAATAACAAGGTGATAATCAGGTGGTGTCTAAAATACTTAAATACTAAAGATATATTTTAAAATAATACAAAAGTACACAGCAGTTTTAAATATGTCTGGTGTGTTTCTCCGTCATTTAGTATTTTATAGCGTCATTTTTTAAGTTTATATTTAAATTTTTGAATAGCTAACCATGTAAAAATAGAAGAGTTATAATAGTATTATGTAAACAGGGTATGAGTGAGGGTACCATCAGGCTTATAGATTAGTTATAATAATATTATGTAAACAGGATATGTGTGAGAGTACCATCAGACTTATAGATTAGTTATAATAATATTATGTAAACAGGGTATGAGTGAGAGTGACATCAGGCTTATAGATTAGTTATAATAATATTATGTAAACAGGGTAGAAGTGAGAGTACCATCAGGCTTATAGATTAGTTATAATAATATTATGTAAACAGGGTAGAAGTGAGAGTACCATCAGGCTTATAGATTAGTTCTAATAATATTATGTAAACAGGGTATGAGTGAGGGTACCATCAGGCTTATAGATTAGTGATGACTAATATTATGTAAACAGGGTATGAGTGAGAGTGCCATCAGACTTATAGATTAGTTAAAATAATATTATGTAAACAGGGTATGAGTGAGAGTACCATCAGGCTTATAGATTAGTTATAATAATATTATGTAAACGTAAATGAGTGAGCCTGACAGAAGGTAAACAAAACAAAAATGTATAAATGATCAAGGATAATTTTTCAATTTCACTTACTTTAGAAAAAAGAACATAGCACATTGTGTTTGTTAAATTGTAAGTTGAAAAACCAAATCGTATGTTGATACATGGTTCTTTTAAAGGAATTGATTGATCAGTATAATAACGCTAAGTTTGAAGTATTTCAATTAGTTAATCAATGAAATGTGTTTTAAAAGTAACTAGAGTAATACGTTTCCTAGCAAATCTTAAATAGACCTGATTTATCTCAGCAATATTGATGTCATTCATAAAGATTTGTTTATTTTAACGAGCTCCAACTATTATACGATTAGGTAAATTTGTAAAACTTTTACACGAATTACAAATGTCTTGTTTTATTGTAAAACCTTTACACGACTTACAATTGTCTTGTTTTATTGTAAAACTTTTACACGACTTACAATTGTCTTGTTTTATTGTAAAACCTTTACACGACTTACAATTGTCTTGTTTTATTATAAAACTTTTACACGACTTACATTTGTCTTGTTTTATTGTAAAACTTTTACCCAACTTACAATTGTCTTGTTTTATTGTAAAACTTTTACCCGACTTACAATAGTCTTGTTTTATTGTACAACTTTTACCCAACTTACAATTGTCTTGTTTTATTGTAAAACTTTTACACGACTTACAATTGTCTTGTTTTATTGTAAAACGTTTACATGACTTACAATTGTCTTGTTTTATTGTAAAACATTTACACAACTTACAATTGTCTTGTTTTATTGTAAAACTTTTACATGACTTACAATTGTCTTGTTTTATTGTAAAACTTTTACACGACTTACAATTGTCTTGTTTGATTGTAAAACTTTTACACGACTTACAATTGTCTGGTTTTATTGGAAAACTTTTACACCACTTACAAGTGTCTTGTTTTTTTGCCTTAATAAAAAATATATATATAACTAACTCTTGTTCTGTTTTAAGGAATTCAAAAAAGCTTTTTTTATCTTTATGTCCGAGGTCTGTAAAAGATTATCTTTGACTTTTATTTCCAATGTACTTTAATTATCGCTAAGCATGATGAAAGAAGCCCTCTATAAATGTCGTCACATGTCTAGGGGGGCGGGGTTAAACATTTGTGAGAATGTGCGATGGTTGATGAGGAGGGTCTTAAGGAAGTTTGACGTCACATATAAACCATTATGTTGACTGCCCTAGTTACGATAAGAAATAGATTGCGTATTTAGAGTTGGCTCATATTTAAATTTCAAATAGATATTTGAATAACGTTTTTTTTTAAATAGAAAGGACTGATTTTAGGTTTCAAAGCTTTGTTACGTCATATTGGAGAGGCTTTATAATGTTGTGATTAATGTGACTAGAAAAGGGGGGTACAAAAATGGACATAAATTAAATGACGTCATTTACAGATAAATAATTGTATTTCACTTCATAAAACGGTATCAAGTTATTTCTATATTTGACTAAACTTTACAAATCACTGATGGAATAGAAACAGTGTGGGTGACAGAACACCACCCTGGGGAACTACATGTTGTGTCTTAGATGTGTTGCTTCTTTTTCCCTTGCATCTTTACAAGAGCTTTGAGATTTGTTAGGTATTCTCTAATCCAGTTTAACATTAGATGTGATACCAGAGTATTTTGTAGCTTTAGAATATAACTTCCTTTTCAGACCTTTTCAAATGCTTTTTCTAGGTCAACCCAGACGACGGTAGTTGATTTCTTTTCCTAAAAGCCATCTTCTATTTCTTGGGCTATGTAAGCTATTTGATCTTCTATTTCTTGGGCTATGTAAGCTATTTGATCTTCTATTTCTTGGCTATGTAAGCTATTTGATCTTCTATTTTCGGGCTATGTAAGCTATTTGATCTTCTATTTCTTGGGCTATGTAAGCTATTTGATCTTCTATGCATCTGTATTCTCTGAAA
>MUZC01001417.1:22213-38028 GCA_002072015.1 Radix auricularia
AAAAAAAAAAATGTGTGTCCATCAGAAGTCACGCTCATCACGGCAATCAATGATCACGTCAATGATCACGTCAGTGATCACGTCAATGTTAAAAAAAATTCAATATAGAACATCCATAAGTTGAAACAAACTGTAAAGTCAAACAATTAAAAATACTTTTAACCTCATTGTTATCAATGCACTAAATATGTAGCATCTTATTGCTTTGTAGAAAATATAACCCCCGAACACTAACATTTACATAATAATATTTACAACAAGCTGTATTTAGAGTCCAAGACATTGGCCTATTCCGTATGAACTGTTTTAGGAACGTTCATTCACTCCGTAACAGGATGGCCCGTTCTTACACCAATGTAACATGGATGACCGGTTCTGACACAAATTATGTAACAGTGTGCTCCGTTTCTCACTTTGCGAACGTTAATTGACAGCAATCTCTTCCACACCACAATAAAATTGAGGTCCTTGTTCTTTGCAAACAAATAAATCTTTAATGCCGCAACTTAACGTATGTACACTTTCTACAAGAAGAACTTATCAGTCTCAACACAGCACAGCCATCTCTCTCTCTCTCTCTGTGTTCTCGTGAACATTCAGCCGTGACCTTTTCTTGGCCTCTTTTTGACCATGACACACCGCACATTTTCACGTGACATCCACCCCCCTCCTTCAAAAAAAAATTTTTTGCCAAAAAACATTTTTGGGTCATAACAAAAAAAAATTATACAGCAATTTGAAAATAACGTTGTCTTTAACACTCACAACAAAAGTTTAACATTACAGAGGCGTTCATGGGTTGTCACGCTTAAGCCTGTCTCACCAATACTATATCTGTTTTTACAGTCTATTTATAGCTGGAAATATTAAGCATAAAATGCACAATAAACATTGTTTTTACGACAAGTCAAAAAATTTTTTAAAACTTGACTGATGGATATAATCATCAGCTATGCTTGTCCATACTATACTATATTTAATTCATTGCTATTTTAAATCAACTCTAGGACATATAGATAATTAATTTATATTATGCGGTGATCTCACATGTTCCTTTATGGATACAAAGTAATTTAATCTGCTCTTAGCTGAAATAATGTATAACATTGATTACAAAGTTAATCCACAGAAAATTATGTTATAAAAATAACATTACAATGGGTATTAATTCAAAATAATAGTTCGTCAATGCTTCATCAGTCTCTTAAAGGTTCAGTAATTCACTAATCACGAACATCAGTGTTTCTGTTGACAATATCAAGTTCAGCATCTTGAATAAGTCGGTTGGCTTCTGTTTTCCTTCTTTTTTATTGAGTGTCTTTATTTGTTATCAATCTGCTAAGTACGTCAGCAACCACATTGTCCCTTCTTTTGACGGATTTGATATGAAATTTGTAATCTGCCAACAGCATAGCCCATCGATTAATTTTTGCATTGCTTATCCTTTTCTTGTTAAATGCCACAAGTGGTTTGTGGTCTGTTAGTAGGGTGAACTTTCTACCTAGTAGGTATTTTTGTAGCTTCTGTAGAGCCCATATTATGGCTAGACATTCTCTCTATTGTACTGTAGTTGTGTTCAGTATTTGTTAAGTTTCTGCTAAGATACTGTATCGGGTGCAAAACTCCATCATGCTCCTGCATCAGACAGGCTCCTAATGCAATGGAAGATGCATCGGTTGAAACAATAAATTCTTTGTCCCATTGAGGTGCTACTAAAATGGGTTTTTTCCTAAATGCTTGCTTGATTTTTTCTAATGCTTTATAACATTCTCCTGAAAATTGAAATATTATTCCATCTGTTTGTCTCATTATTTCTGTTAATGGGTGTACAATCTCAGCATATTTTTCTATGAATGGTCTGTAAAAATTGCAAAGTCCTAGCAGGGCTTGTACTTGCTTTTTTGATTTTGGGATGGATAAGTTGAAAATTTTAATTTCATTGTCTGAAGTGGAAGTGACTTTCCCTCCTCCTATTCTGTATCCTAGAAAGTCTATGTATCTTCTCCCAATGTTTATCTTTTCAGGTGAGACCGTTACATTGTGCTCCTTAAGCCTTTTTAGTACTGCTTCCAATGTTTTTATATGTGTTTCCCAATCCTTAGAATGTATGCATATGTCGTCAACATAATGTACGATATTGGGAATGCCTTTTAACATTGTTTTCATGAATCTACTGAAGGTTGCTGTAGTTGCTGTGCTGTTTACTAGGCCAAATGGCATAACTAGCCATTTATACACCTCATCCATGGCTATAAAGGCAGTGTATTTGACAGAGGTGGGATCCATATTTATTTGCCAAAACCCACTGTTTAGATCAAGTGTTGTAAAAAAATTTGAATTTCCGATTGAATCCACAATATCTCTTGGATCTCCAATGAGTTCATGATCTAATTTTGATATGCTGTTTAATTGTCTATAGTCACAGCATAGCCTAATCTTGCCATTTTTTTCTTTACTATCACAGTTGGCGATGTATAATTTGCTTCAACTGCTCTTCTTATTTTGTTTTCATTGAGAAGATACTCTATTTCTTGTTGTACAGCGTCTCTGTAAGCTATTGGAATGGGAAATACTTTAGCCTTGAAGGGTTCGTGCTGTAATAGTTGTATTTTGTGTGTTGCAGTTTTTGTGGTTCCCGTTTCTTTTCTGATGACATCTTTGTAATTTTGAAATATTCTCAGTAGTCTATTTTTCATAACATATGGTGTATCATGTGATATGTTTTCTATGTGAGAGCTTTTCATTGTTGTTGCATCCATGTCATAATCATCTTCAAGTTTGCTAATGACATTTATTGTTTGTCTTTCTTCTTTATTATCACCATGTGCTCTTAGTTTATCAATGTGCAATGTTTTCACATTTCCTTTGATATTGACACTGTATGTCACATCACTCAGTTTTCTTTCAATTTTGTTGAGACCTTCCCATGTGTTTTCATTTTTTGTGTTTGGCAACAACACTAATACTTGTTGTTCTGGTTCAAGTGTTCTCAATTATCTGTTTTTATTTTTAATATCTCTGTGTCTTGTACTCTGTTTGATT
Organism: Radix auricularia; assembly: GCA_002072015.1. Classification (NCBI taxonomy): domain Eukaryota; kingdom Metazoa; phylum Mollusca; class Gastropoda; family Lymnaeidae; genus Radix; species Radix auricularia. The sequence continues at coordinate 25,256 of MUZC01001417.1, forward strand.
AGTCTCTGTTTAGCGGTCTCGATACTGTAGAGTATTTTATCTCTAGTGTCTGACATCAACTGGTATCTGTCCTGTATAGCATCTTGTTTGCTTATTAGTCTTTCTTTGAAGTTTTTCAAGGGGCTTGCAGGATTTTGGCCAAACATTAGTTCAAAAGGAGTGAAACCTGTACTTTCATGTTTGCTGCTGTTGTATGCAAATAGCACTAAAGGTAAATATTCATGCCATTTGTCTTCATGGTCTACTGTAATTTTTGTTAGCATGTTCTTGATTGTTTTGTTTAGTCTTTCAATCACTCCATTTGATTGTGGGTGGTAAATAGTGCTGTGCACTTGAGTGATGTTTAGCATATTCATGATAGCTTTTGTCATTTGACTTTTGAACTGACTGCCATTATCCGAAAGAATGGTTTGGGGAAACCCATATCTGCTGAATACATTGAGTAGTGAAGTACAAATACTCTCTGCATCTATTTGTTTTAGTGGAATAGCTTCTGCCCATCTAGTGGCTAAGTCAACTATAGTCAAGGCATATCTATGTTTTTTCTTTGACATCTTTTTGAATGGTCCAATCAGGTCTATGGCAATCTTCTCAAACATGAAATTTGCCTTGTCGGAAGACTGTATTGGTGCTGTGTGCTTTCCATCTTTTGGGTTGTGTCGTAAACACACAGTACATTTCTTGATGTATCCTTTTATTTGTTTAATCATGCCAGGCCAATAAAAATTATCTGCTATTGAAGCAATTGTCTTCTTGGCGCCGAAATGTCCTCCTAGCGGACTGTCATGTGCCATTTTTATTATGGTTTCTTGCAGTCTCTCAGGAACAACCACTCTTTTACTTTTTCTAGCTTGATCAATGTTTATCAGTATTCCTCTGTGTAGTTTGTAATGTTTGTTGTGGTCTGTTTGACTATCATTGATGAGTTTCATTTTTAATTCGTTTATTGTTTCATCTTCCTCTTGAAGTTTTTTAAATTCTTGATTGGACATTAGTGTAGTTCCTATTTGAATATTTTCATCAACTTCAATGTCTGTCTTCTCTTTTCTTCTTGTGGTGGCTCTTGTTTCTACATTGGCACATATTTGGTAATTGTTGTCGTGCCATTCTTTGTACATTTCATCTGCATAATCAACAACACCTTCAATGTTGCCTACAATTAGGTCGCAAATTGCATCCTTTAGAACTCTTGCTCTAACTTCACCATGAAACCAGGGTGTGTTGATGTTGAGTATAGCAGTTGGGCAATCTATTTTTGTCCCATTGGCCATCGTCAGTGTGTCTGTTTTGCCATCATAGTCTTCTTTTTCTACTATCCTGCCGTGTGCTACAATTGTTGTGCAGCCTGAGTCCCGTANTAATTTCATTGTCTGAAGTGGTAGTGACTTTCCCTCCTCCTATTCTGTATCCTAGAAAGTCTATGTATCTTCTCCCAATGTTTATCTTTTCAGGTGAGATCGTTACATTGTGCTCCTTAAGCCTTTTTAGTACTGCTTCCAATGTTTTTATATGTGTTTCCCAATCCTTAGAATGTATGCATATGTCGTCAACATAATGTACGACATTGGGAATGCCTTTTAACATTGTTTTCATGAATCTACTGAAGGTTGCTGTGCTGTTTACTAGGCCAAATGGCATAACTAGCCATTCATACACCTCATCCATGGCTATAAAGGCAGTGTATTTGACAGAGGTGGGATCCATATTTATTTGCCAAAACCCTCTGTTTAGATCAAGTGTTGTAAAAAAATTTGAATTTCCGATTGTATCCACAATATCTCTTGGATCTCCAATGGGTTCATGATCTAATTTTGTTATGCTGTTTAATTGTCTATAGTCACAGCATAGCCTAATCTTGCCATTTTTTTTCTTTACTATCACAGTTGGCGATGTATAATTTGCTTCAACTGCTCTTCTTATTTTGTTTTCTTTGAGAAGATACTCTATTTCTTGTTGTACAGCGTCTCTGTAAGCTATTGGAATGGGATATACTTTAGCCTTGAAGGGTTCGTGCTGTAATAGTTGTATTTTGTGTGTTGCAGTTTTTGTGTTTCCCGTTTCTTTTCTGATGACATCTTTGTAATTTTGAAATATTCTCAGTAGTCTATTTTTCATAACATATGGTGTATCATGTGATATGTCTTCTATGTGAGAGCTTTTCATTGTTGTTGCATCCATGTCATAATCATCTTCAAGTTTGCTAATGACATTTATTGTTTGTCTTTTTATTTATTATCACCATGTGCTCTTAGTTTATCAATGTGCAATGTTTTCACATTTCCTTTGATATTGACACTGTATGTCACATCACTCAGTTTTCTTTCAATTTTGTAGGGACCTTCCCATGTGTTTTCATTTTTTGTGTTTGGCAACAACACTAATACTTGTTGTTCTGGTTCAAGTGTTCTCAATTGTCTGTTTTTATTTTTAATATCTCTGTGTCTTGTACTCTGTTTGATTAGTCTCTGTTTAGCGGTCTCGATACTGTAGAGTTTTTATCTCTAGTGTCTGACATCAACTGGTATCTGTCCTGTATAGCATCTTGTTTGCTTATTAGTCTTTCTTTGAAGTTTTTCAAGGGGCTTGCAGGATTTTGGCCAAACATTAGTTCAAAAGGAGTGAAACCTGTACTTTCATGTTTGCTGCTGTTGTATGCAAATAGCACTAAAGGTAAATATTCATGCCATTTGTCTTCATGGTCTACTGTAATTTTTGTTAGCATGTTCTTGATTGTTTTGTTTAGTCTTTCAATCACTCCATTTGATTGTGGGTGGTAAATAGTGCTGTGCACTTGAGTGATGTTTAGCATATTCATGATAGCTTTTGTCATTTGACTTTTAAACTGACTGCCATTATCCGAAAGAATGGTTTGGGGAAACCCATATCTGCTGAATACATTGAGTAGTGAAGTACAAATACTCTCTGCATCTATTTGTTTTAGTGGAATAGCTTCTGCCAATCTAGTGGCTAAGTCAACTATAGTCAAGGCATATCTATGTTATTTCTTTGACATCTTTTTGAATGGTCCAATCAGGTCTATGGCAATCTTCTCAAACATGAAATTTGCCTTGTCGGAAGACTGTATTGGTGCTGTGTGCTTTCAATCTTTTGGGTTGTGTCGTAAACACACAGTACATTTCTTGATGTATCCTTTTATTTGTTTAATCATGCCAGGCCAATAAAATTTATCTGCTATTGAAGCAATTGTCTTCTTGGCGCCGGAATGTCCTCCTAGCGAACTGTCATGTGCCATTTTTATTATGGTTTCTTGCAGTCTCTCAGGAACAACCACTCTTTTACTTTTTCTAGCTTGATCAATGTTTATCAGTATTCCTCTGTGTAGTTTGTAATGTTTGTTGTGGTCTGTTTGACTATCATGGATGAGTTTCATTTTAAATTCGTTTATTGTTTCATCTTCCTCTTGAATTTTTTTAAATTCTTGATTGGACATTAGTGTAGTTCCTATTTGAATATTTTCATCAACTTCAATGTCTGTCTTCTCTTTTCTTCTTGTGGTGGCTCATGTTTCTACATTGGCACATATTTGGTAATTGTTGTCGTGCCATTCTTTGTACATTTCATCTGCATAAGCAACAACACCTTCAATGTTGCCTACAATTAGGTCGCAAATTGCATCCTTTAGAACTCTTGCTCTAACTTCACCATGAAACCAGGGTGTGTTGATGTTGAGTATAGCAGTTGGGCAATCTATTTTTGTCCCATTGGCCATCGTCAGTGTGTCTGTTTTGCCATCATAGTCTTTTTTTTTACTATCCTGCTGTGTGCTACAATTGTTGTGCAGCCTGAGTCCCGTAGACACATGCATTTTTTGTTGTTGACATACACGGGGTAAAATTTAAGTCGTCCTTGGCTATTAATAGCTGCCACGGAATTACTGGCACGTGTGTCTTCTCGATTTATTATTTTCATACTGTCCAAGTTTTGTTCATCATTTTGTCCATATTTTTTATTATAATTTCTGTTTCTTGAATAAAAGTCATATCTGCCTCTCCATGCTTTTTTGTTTTGATCATAATCTCTATAGTTTACATTGTGATTATGTCTTCCTCTCCAAGATTTTTTGTTTTCTCTTTCAAATTGACCCTGTCCATAACTTGTATCTATGTTGTTTCGTGTTGGGCTGACCTTGGGTGAAGTCTGTCTTTTTTTGAAATAACAGTGTCTTGCAAGGTGACCTCTCTTGCCGCAGTAGCAAATGATTTCTGGTTTGTTGTTTTGGACTGTTGCCAAGAAATCATGTCTTTTGTCCATTTCAACTTCGTGATGTGAGTCCTTGAATGTTCTTAGAGAATCTGTTAGTTCAGTCTGGGTTCGAATTATCTTGTCAGCTAAATAAGTGAATAATGCTGGTGTTGCGTTCTCCAAAAATTTATCTATTAAAACCATGTCCAGTATGACTCTGGGATCGTTGGTGTCTATAGCTGCCAGCTCTAGCCATTTTGTCAGTTTTACTTGCGCTTCGTGCACAATTATTTGTGGGTCTTTGTCCCTTTTTATTCTGATTTCGTGAACTTCTCTTCTGTAGTCATTTTCAGATTTTCCAAAATGGAATAATAGGGCCTTTTTTACATTTTTGTAAATGTTCCTATCATTTTTTGCTATACTGTTATATGCCTCAAAAGCTTCGCCTGTAAGTTTTGTCATAATCTGTGTAGGCCAATTTGTCTCTTCAACTCCCTTTACATTCATAACTGATTCAAAGTAGTCCAAATAAACATATCTCTTCTCCTTTTTGCTATCATATTTCCTAACTTTAAATATTTCGTTTGTTGTTGGCCTTTCATTTGTGTTGTTACCTGGATCGTGATCTCTTTCCTGTAAAGCAATCTGTAACTTCAGATTTTCATTTTTCAGTTGCTCCACTTCCAATCTTGCATTTCTTTCTTCTCTTTCTATTTCTTTTCTTGCATTTCTTTCTTCTCTTTCAATAGCTTGCTTTTCTTTTTCTTCTTCTTTGGCTACTTTTACTTTCTCTTCAACGAATTCACGTAGTTCTTTGCCATGTAGTCCATATTTTTCAGCTATGGCGGTAAATTTTTCATAATAATCCATTTTGAATGTGTTCACTTTAGGTGTTACTGAATTTCACTTATATTACACAATGTACACTTGTTGAATTTATTAATAAGTATCACACCGAAATTTGATTTAGATAATCCTTTTGGAATGGTCTTGATCACATTTTTTTCCCGAAAGAATGTAGCTTTCACTTCTGACACTTCAATGTAACACACAGTTTATGTAACGTGGGGATCGCTTCTGTCACTCAGCCCCCACTTCTGACACCAATGTAACAGGATGGCCCGTTCTTACACCAATGTAACATGGATGACCAGTTCTGACCCAAATTATGTAACAGTGTGCTCCGTTTCTCACTTTGCGAACGTTAATTGATAGCAATCTCTTCCACACCACAATAACATTGAAGTCATTGTTCTTTGCAAACAAAGAAATCTTTAATGCCGCAACTTAACGTATGTACACTTTCTACAAGAAGAACTTATCAGTCTCAACACAGCACAGCCATCTCTCTCTCTCTCTCTCTCTGTGTTCTCGTGAACATTCACCCGTGACCTTTTCTTGGCCTCCTTTTGACCATGACACACCGCACATTTTCACGTGACACACTCCACCGACCAGGAAGTTTGTTGTCTGTAGTCAGCCCACCATGCCTTTATGTATATATAATTATGTCTGTGGATAATTTTTAAATACATTAGAAATAAAATTTAGAAAAAGTGAATTCATAACACATATTTAATGAAAATGTAAGCTGCAATCAACTATTAATATAGTAACAGGCATAAAAACATTTGATATAGAAACAGAATTTTTATTACTTATAAAACAAAAACTTTATTCTAATGTTATTATGTCTCTTGGGAAACATGTTTAAAGGAAAGATTTATCGTTATATACGACTTTTTCTAATACCAACTATTCTTACCATTGGACGTAACACACGATTATAAAAAGTATTTCTTCAAACCGAATTAACCCTGGATATTTCCTAAATGTTTAGGGGGGGGGGGCTGTATTATGTGGTATGTAGCACATAAAACTAATGTTAATTTAAAGAAATTTTCAGGATTAACCAAAATTTATGCATTTAATATCTGTTCTGTAAAAAATATAAATTTTATTTCTACAGATATCGATTTAATAATAATAATAAAATGATGATTTATATAGCGCTGTACCCCAGCAAGGAGCCAGGCTCACAGCGCTTTACATGGAAACAAAAATACATATATAAATAAAAAGAAACATTCATAGCATATTAACTACATAAATAACAATACGGTATACTCAATACATCAGCTACGCTAATCAATTACAGCAATGTGGTTTTATTACTTTTGAAAATAAATTTTAAAGAGATGTGTCTTAAGTGCAGTCTTAAATGACTTAGCAGTTGAAATGCTACGAATGTGTAATGGAAGAGAATTCCATTGTTTGGCTGCACAAAAGGAGAATGACCTTTCGCCAAAAGATTAAGTTCTTATCTTAGGAACACAGAGAATGCGTGTATCTGCAGAGGAGCGTAGCTGACGACTTGGTGAGTAGACTGACAAAAGTTCAGTAAGATATGAAGGGCAAGAGTCAGAAAAGAAGTTGTGACACAGAACGGCCAGTTTGTAATCAATTCGGGCTTGTATAGGTAGCCAATGAAGAGAGTAAAGTAGCGGAGTAACATGGTCATGTTTCTTTGCCCTTAGAACTAATCTTGCAGCTGAATTTTGAACTCTCTGTAGTTTTTCAATGCATTATTTTGGCGCACCTGACAGAAGAGAATTGCAGTAATCCATAGAACAAGAGAACAGATTAGAGTTTTTGTTGCACTGTCTGTTAAGTAATGACGTATTGAACTGATCTGACGAAAGGCAGTATAGGCAGAGCGACAAATGTGTTTGATGAATTATCTTATCTTATCTTATATGTTACAGACGCTCCTTCTGTACAGAAGATTATTGCGTCCTACGTATTTGTTGTATTAGGTTATCTTTGTGTTGTATTTATAAATTAGAATTAATAGCCTTATGTATAATTACTAATTTACTCTTGGTTCTTCTATCATCTAGTGTTTCAAGGTTTAATTATTTAACTAATGGTGTTACTCTTGTCAGTTTTGAATATTCTCCAGTAATGAATCTGGCAGCTCTTTTTTGGATTTTTTCAAACTTATCAATATTTTCTTTGGTGGATGGGTCCCATACTGAAGATGCATATTCTAGTATAGGTCTCACCAGGGTGAGATAGCATTTTAGTTTTATATCTTTGTTACATTTGTAAAAGTTTCTTTTTATAAAGCCTAAGGTCTTGTTTGATTTTTTAATAACTTCATTGACATGGGGATTCTAAGATAGTTTCTCATTTATTATGACTCCTAAGAGTCAGGCTACACGTCAAATGCTCGCGAGCATTCCATCGAGCAAATGCACTATTTTTGTATTATTACGCTACCTCCATGTCACATGGTAAATTATTGCAAATTACAGTTCAAAGTTCATCAATAGAGAATTGTTTATATTGACTACGATGTGTTATTAATTGATAAAATTTCTCGTAATCAACCAATATTTCAACATATTGTTATTAAAAAACATGAAAAATCTACAACAATACCATTAGTTACTAAGTAAACCTGCATTATAAACATTTTATAAAAAAGCATTGTATAAATTAGGATTTAAAAGAGGATTTTTAAAAATAAACTAAAACGAATAAAATATTGTTAAATAAATTTAAAGAGTAAAATTTTATGTTAAATATTAGATGGAAATGAAAGAGAATGTGTAGTGTGTAGCAAAAGTATGAATATAATGTATGTTTAGTTTTTTAAACTAAATTAACCTGAATCATTATCGTGGAAAAATACATTGAAAAGATTCACTGATTAAATATTATATAGCCTACATTTTATATATCATAGTGGCTATGGAGTCTCATCATAAATTCATATCTATACAGAAGCTCCTCCAATGCAGAAGATATTGCTTCAACAGACCATGACGAATGATCTGTTGCCAAGGGATGCAGCGTTCACAGGCCACGGCATTCCAGGGTTCCACGCATTACCCAACCGCCTTACTACTGTTACCTACCCATTCAGAGCTAGGTGACTCAGGGACACAGTAGGCCACGGGAATAAACTATTGCCTTCACATGGATTCGAACCAGAAACCATAGGTACGCCAGCGCGCTGCCTCTCAACCACCGTGCCCCATGCACATGTGTCATTTTTTGTAGAAATTAACAGAAAAATCTCGTTATTCCGAATCAATGTAGAACCAGGGCCGGCCTAAGTGAATTGGAGGCCCTAGGCGAAGTGAATGAGAGGCCCTAGACGAAGTGAATTTGGTGGCTTTAAATGTAATAGAACAATTAAAAACGAATATGGAAAGATTCTTGTGCTAGGACCCCGCTAATGATGAGACTAACCAAAGGCATTAGCCGGCTGCCTAGTTTGCCTATGCCTAAAGCCGGCCCTGGTAGAACTAATAAAAATGATCGTTGAAAATAGATGAGGGTAGGTTTTAATATTTTTTGCACCTCCTTGATCGTTAACACAGGATAGATAAATAAAAACCTTGCCCAGTGTCAAGATCTGACTATATTTATGAATTATAATTGAAAACTTGGTTTATCAAATTTTACGTAAACTTAGTTTATTGTAATTAGCTAAAATAAATTTGCATTACTTTTTTCTCCATACATAAATACTTATTATCATTTTCCCTTCTATTTTATTACCCGCCCACCGTCACAAAATATGAAAATCAACCCAAAGAAGATATTACAAAGCTTTGCATGACCCCCACCCCATAGTAACAAATCTTTTTTATTTAAAATTATTATGTCTCAAATTCCTGTTATGTCACTTATGTACTGATTCACTCCTATAACGTAACTGGATTGAAACTATGTCAAAAGGCATTAAATACATTTTAAACTTTTATTTAAAGTGGCACGATTTGATGTGTAATCACACATCTTAAATGTGCCCCCTCCCCACCAAAGTTTTGCCCCTTTCCCTAGGTCATCATCATCATCTGTGGCGCTACAGCCAATGTAGGGCCCTGGCCTGCTCCACCAGATCCTTCAATTCAGATCGAGTGATGGCTTTCTTTCTCTATGCTGGTGTAGGTCCATTTCCACATCATCGATCCATCTCAGTCTTGGGCGACCAGTGAGTCGTCTGCCTCCTGGTTTTTGCCAGTAAATGAATTGTGCTGCTCTATATTCTGGCACCCTTTCAACATGCCCTGCCCAGCGTATTCTTCCTTTTTTGATACATGTGACTATGGGTGGGTCTTTGTACAAATGGTATGGTTCTTGATTTGTGCATGACATTATTTTGGACAACCACTAGGGTTGGTGTCACCCAGTGCATTGGCTCATGGTGTCTCCCCTCACAACTTACCCAATAGACCGCCTATGAGTATATCAGTGCTAAACAATGGAAACATCCAGAATTTTACAGTTAGTGTGACCATCTGTGATGGTTCACATGGTGTGGTCCGCACCCACACAGCCCCCCTTTCACAAGTGACGCCTCTGATTACATTATGTCAAGCCAATGCATTCAACTTACTGTTTATAATAATTTATAGCATTGCTATGATTAATGAATAAAATAACATTTCTTTTGCTAGTTGGTGCATGAACAAGTAAAATAACAATCCAAATAAAAACTAACACCTAGAACTACTTTGAATCATCTTTTTTAAAGGCTCTTAACAAGTAAACCATTTTTTTCACTTTTTAAAACCTAAATAGGAAAAGAAAATATAAAAAGCAAACTTCTACTACTATTAGTATTAGATATATAACTGTTAACTATCACTTGAAAAAAAAAANAAATTTAACTAAAACTGTAAGATAATGTAACTGTCCTAATTACTAATTCTATAAAACTGCAATTCATGTGTTATTGTACTAGTATTATACACATCTATTGAAAAATACTGTGACCAAAATGATTCATATGCACTTAAAATTTTATTTGATATGAATGATGTATATAAACAGAACTGAATATAAATATTTCATTAAACAAAAAAACAAACAAAAAAGAAATGTATTATTTAATAATTTAAATAACAAATAGCAATTTATTACAGTTTAAGGCAACATGGCTTAATCATTATTCATTTTATTTACTTATAAGAATATTATATGTAATAAAAACACAACAAACATTAAAATTTAATCTTAAGATGTATTTACATAACTTATAAAAAAAAACATATTATATTTATTTGAAAAAAAAAATGCATTATATTATTATTTAAATGAAAGACACATAACTTTATTATTGAATACATTTTACAACTGCATTTGTGTATAGATAAAGATGCTCAATTTAAGTCATTATGATTATGTATATCTATTTAAATATTATATAAAAATATTTAACATGTATACAGAATTTACAGGTGAACAAGTATTGTGTAAATTTAATTATTAGTTATAACTTTTATAAACAGCAACAAAAATCATTTTGAAGTCTGCAAATTTTTCAACAATACTTTAAATTAATGATGTCAGTTTTCACTTTCAAACTGCTTAGTTTTTGTTAAAATGCTTATTTATTAGATATTCATCTTTTATTTGGTCTAATTAATTCACTACAATTTGGAGAAAAAACATTAATTGATATAAATTTAATATGGTTGGTAACTAGTTTCTAGTCATGGTAACTACTAAAATGATCTCTTGATGTTCCATGACTTAAAAATAGTTTAATTTATTTTACCAGTCTTGTGGTAGTATTGTGGTTATAATTTATTAAAGTCTCTTAGATATGTAATATAAGAAAGAGGGACAAAAATGAGTAAGAATAGTAGTAAGGATTTTTTTTCTTTATAAATAATGTAATTAATTTTAAAAAATCTCATGCTCCGATAATCTAGTAGAGTGACTTGTTATCAATTAGGAACATGCTGTCATCATCTAAATGACAGCCAATGCTGTTGGATGAAGTATTTTCTTTCTGAAAAGCAATTTGCATATTGTTAACTATCTTTAAGAAAAAAAAAATTAACACTAAGTACTGAAAAAGGACATGTTGCTACTAATTTAAAAATATGTGGAAATTTACACATTGTTTTAGTAATTTATATTATATTTTACTATTTTATTGCTGTTCTCACTTAGATTAAGGTGACCATATTTTCCATGGGGTGAAGCGGGATGGGAACCGGGAGTCCCCCTTCCAAAAGTTTCTGGAGCAAAAAATCGGGACGTCTGGTCACTTAAGCAAGACATGAAGTCTGGTCACTTTTGTGGGACATGAAGTCTAATCACTTTAGTGGGAAATGAAGTCTGGTCACTTTAGAAGGACATGAAGTCAGGTGACTTAAGCTGGACATGAAGTCTGGAATCAGGACATCTGGTCACATTACGTATCGCTCTTGCCAAGTCACCTGAAAGCCGTATCAAGGAGGAAAATATAAATAACCACAGAAATGGATGCACCAACCGGCTTAGCTAACAATAACTACAGAAATGGATGCACCAACCGGCTTAGCTAACAATAACCACAGAAATGGACGCACCAACCGGCTTAGCTAACAATAATCACAGAAATGGATGCACCAACCGGCTTAGCTAACAATAACCACAGAAATGGATGCACCAACCGGCTTAGTTAACAATAACCACAGAAATGGATGCACCAACCAGCTTAGCTAACAATAACCACAGAAATGGACGCACCAACCGGCTCTGCTAACAATAAAGCAATTAAAATTTATATAAAACTATCACTATTTTGAATATTTAATTAAGTTAAAAAATATTAAGTCATTCTTACCCCAAATCACAATAAACTTAATTGTATTTATTTTAGTAAATTAAGTATTGAAAAATGCGGGACAAACGGGCATCCCGTCTGGACTAGCGATTGTCCATAGAACATGAGGTCTGAAATCAAGACTGTCCCGCCTAAATTGGAACCTCTGGTCACCTTACTTAAATTATTATTGACCCCTCAATTTTTTTACTGACTACAAAGGGATATTATACACTCACAGTTATATTAGGACACTGCAAAAGCAAGGTGTTAAACATTTACCATATTTTAGAGATCAAATGTATTGTTATTAAATTACATTACTTACTTACCAGGGTATTAAGAATTTCTTTTGCCCAAGCCACAGTACAACATTCACAGATGGCAGGTTTCAACCATATTCTATTATGTCAAAGAATCTCCACTTTGAAAAAAGAACACCTTCCATTTCCACTCCTCTATACCTAAATATAATTTTTAAAAATCATTTTTGTTGTTGTTAACAAAGTAAGTTATAATAAAAAATACTGTATGTGTTTCATCTTTAAAAACAAAACAACAGTAATTCAGCTCTAATGCAATAATTCAAAATATTGGAAAATTGTTATATTAACATCTATTTTAATTAGGACAGGTTCTAATTTTTTAAAATTTGTTTTGATTAACCAAGGGAAAATTAATAGATGAATCTATTACTTTATATTAATAATATCTTATAAGGCACATATAGATGACACTAAGTTCCAGTGCATTACTTTGCAAAATCTGTGAAGTTGTGCTTATTCTATGACTCCCAAATTTTGTGGAATAAAACAAAATTCGTTTTACTATGCAAGTAATGTTAAAAATACCTTTAAGTTTATGTATGCACATTTAAATAATCAATAATAATACAAGGGGAAAGTGTGCTAGTTACAAATAATATAAATTATTAATAAATTGGACAAAAACAATT
>MUZC01001417.1:48166-70655 GCA_002072015.1 Radix auricularia
AATTTTTTGTTTTATTCCACAAAATTTGGGAGTCATAGAATAAGCACAACTTCACAGATTTTGCAAAGTAATGAATTGGAACTTAGTGTTATCTATATGTGCCTTATAAGATATTATTAATATAAAGTAATAGATTCATCTATTAATTTTCCCTTGGTTAATCAAAACAAATTTTAAAAAATTAGAACCTGTCCTAATTAAAAATGATGTTAATATAACAATTTTCCAATATTTTGAATTATTGCATTAGAGCTGAATTACTGTTGTTTTGTTTTAAAGATGAAACACATACAGTATTTTTTTATTATAACTTACTTTGTTAACAACAACAAAATTATATTTAGGTATAGAGGAGTGGAAATGGAAGGTGTTCTTTTTTCAAAATGGAGATTCTTTGACATTATAGAATATGGTTGAAACCTGCCATCTGTGAATGTTGTACTGTGGCTTGGGCAAAATAAATTCTTAACACCCTGGTAAGTTAGTAATGTAATTTAATAATAATACATTTGATCTCTAAAATATGGTAAATGTTTAACACCTTGATTTTGCAGTCTCCTAATATAATTGTGAGGGTATAATATCCCTTTATAGTCAGTAAAAAAATTGAGGGATCAATAATAATTTAAGTAAGGTGACAAGACGTTCCAATTTAGGCGGGACAGTCTTGATTTCAGATCTCATGTTCTATGGACCCTCGCTAGTCCAGACGGGATGCCCGTTTGTCCCGCATTTTTCAATACTTTATTTACTAAAATAAATACAATTAAGTTTATCTTGATTTGGGGTAAGAATGACTTAATATTTTTTAACTTAATTAAATATTCAGAATAGTGATAGTTTTATATAAATTTTAATTGCTTTATTGTTAGCAGAGCCGGTTGGTGCGTCCATTTCTGTGGTTATTGTTAGCTAAGCCGGTTGGTGCATCCATTTCTGTGGTTATTGTTAGCTAAGCCGGTTGGTGCATTCATTTCTGTGGTTATTGTTAGCTAAGCCGGTTGGTGCATCCATTTCTGTGGTTATTTATATTTTCCTCCTTTATACGGCTTTCAGGTGACTTGGCAAGAGCGATACGTAATGTGACCAGATGTCCTGATTCCAGACTTCATGTCCAGCTAAAGTCACCAGACTTCATGTCCTTCTTAAGTGACCAGACTTTATTTCCCACTAAAGTGATTAGATTTCATGTCCCACAAAAGTGACCAGACTTCATATCTTGCTTAAGTGACCAGACGTCCCGATTTTTTGCTCCAGAAACTTTTGGAAGGGGGACTCCCGGTTCCCATCCCGCTTCACCCCATGGAAAATATGGTCACCTTAATCTAAGTGAGAACAGCAATAAAATAGTAAAATATAATATAAATTACTAAAACAATGTGTAAATTTCCACATATTTTTAAATTAGTAGCAACATGTCCTTTTTCAGTACTTAGTATTAAATTTTTTTTTCTTAAAGATAGTTAACAATATGCAAATTGCTTTTCAGAAAGAAAATACTACATCCAACAGCACTGGCTGTCATTTAGATGATGACAGCATGTTCCTATTTGATAACAAGTCACTCTACTAAATTATCGGAGCAAGAGATTTTTTAAAATTAATTACATTATTTATAAAGAAAAAAATTCCTTACTACTATTCTTACTCATTTTTGTCCCTCTTTCTTATATTACATATCTAAGAGACTTTAATAAATTTTAGCTACAATACTACCACAAGACTGGTAAAATAAATTAAACTATTTTTAAGTCATGGAACATCAAGAGATCATTTTAGTAGTTACCATGACTAGAAACTAGTTACCAACCATATTAAATTTATATCAATTAATGTTTTTTCTCCAATTTGTAGTGAATTAATTAGACCAAATAAAAGATGAATATCTAATAAATAAGCATTTTAACAAAAACTAAGCAGTTTGAAAGAAAAAACTGTAATCAATAATTTAAAGTATTGTTGAAAAATTTGCAGATTTCAAAATGATTTTTTTGCTGTTTATAAAAGTTATAACTAATAATTAAATTTACACAATACTTGTTCACCTGTAAATTCTGTATACATGTTAAATATTTTTATATAATATTTAAATAGATATACATAATCATAATTACTTAAATTGAGCATCTTTATCTATACACAAATGCAGTTGTAAAATGTATTCAATAATAAAGTTATGTGTCTTTCATTTAAATAATAATATCATGCATTTTTTTTTCAAATAAATATAATATGGTTTTTTTTAATAAGTTATATGAATACATCTTAAGATTAAATTTTAATGTTTGTTGTGTTTTTATTACATATAATATTTTTATAAGTAAATAAAAAGAAATATGTTTAAGCCATGTTGCCTTAAACTTAATAAATTGCTATTTGTTATTTAAATTATTAAATAATACATTTCTTCTTTTTTTTTGTTTAATGAAATATTTATATTCAGTTCTCTTTATCTACATCATTCATATCAAATAAAATTTTAAGTGCATATTAATCATTTTGGTCACAGTATTTTTCAATAGATGTGTATAATACTAGTACAATAACACGTGAATTGCAGTTTTATAGATTAGTAATTAGGGTAGTTACATTATCTCACAGTTTTAGTTAAATTAAAAAAAAACATTTTTAAAATTCATTTTTTTAAAAGTGATAGTTAACTGTTATATATCTAATACTAAAAGTAGTAGAAGTTTGCTTTTTATATTTTCTTTTTTTATTTAGGTTTTAAAAAGTGAAAAAAATGGTTTACTTGTTAAGAGCCTTTAAAAAAGATGATTCAAAGTAGTTCTAGGTGTTAGTTTTTATTTGGATTGTTATTTTACTTGTTCATGCACCAACTAGCAAAAGAAATGTTATTTTATTCATTAATCATAGCAATGCTATAAATTATTATAAAAAGTAAGTTGAATGCATTGGCTTGACATAATGTAATCAGAGGCGTCACTTGTGAAAGGGGGGCTGTGTGGGTGCGGACCACACCATGTGAACCATCACAGATGGTCACACTAACTGTTAAATTCTGGATGTTTCCATTGTTTAGCACTGACATACTCATAGGCGGTCTATTGGGTAAGTTGTGAGGGGAGACACCATGAGCCAATGCACTGGGTGACACCAACCCTAGTGGTTGTCCAAAATAATGTCATGCACAAATCAAGAACCATACCATCTGTACAAAGACCCACCCATAGTCACATGTAATTCATGTATCCAAAAAGGACGACTACGCTGGGCAGGGCGTGTTGAAAGGGTGCCAGAATATAGAGCAGCAAAAATCATTTACTGGCAAAAACCAGAAGGCAGACGACTCACTGGTCGCCCAAGACTGAGATGGATCTATGATGTGGAATGGACCTACACCAGCTGGGGGTTTGAGCATAGAGAAAGAAAGTCATCAATCGATCTGAATTGAAGGATCTGGTGGAGCAGGCCAGGGCCCTACATGGGCTGTAGCGCCACAGATGATGATGATGAACTAGGGAAAGGGGCCAAACTTTGGTGGGGAGGGGGCACATTTAAGATGTGTGATTACACATCAAATCGTGCCACTTTAAATAAAAGTTTAAAATGTATTTAATGCCTTTTGACATAGCTTCAATCCAGTTAGGTTATAGGAGTGAAGCCTTTAAATTAAAATAAATACATAATTGACAAAACAAGATTTGAGATATACTAATTTTAAATAAAAAAGATTTGTTACTATGGGGTGGGGGTCACGGCAAAGCTTTGTAATATCATCTTTGGGTTGATTTTCATATTTTGTGACGGTGGGCGGGTAATAAAATAGAGGGGAAAATGATTATAAGTATTTATGTATGGAGAAAAAAGTAATGCAAATTTATTTTAGCTAATTACAATAAACTAAGTTTACGTAAAATTTGATAGACCAAGTTTTCAAATATAATTCATAAATATAGTCAGATCTAGACTCTTGGCAAGGTTTTTATTTATCTATCCTGTGTTAACGATCAAGGAGGTGCAAAAAATATTAAAACCTACCCTCCTCTATTTTAAACGATAATTTTCATTAGTTTTTATTAGGGCCGGCTTTAGGCATAGGCAAACTAGGCAGCCGCCTAATGCCACTAATTAGTCTCATCATTAGCGGGGTCCTAGCACAAGAATCTTTCCATATTCGTTTTTAATTTTTCTATTACATTTAGGGCCACCAATTTCACTTCGTCTAGGGCCTCTCACTCACTTCGTCTAGGGCCCCCAATTCACTTAGGCCGCCACTGGTTCTACATTGATTCGGAATAACGAGCTTTTTCGACTAATTTCTACAAACAATGACATATGTGCATGGGGCAGGGTGGTTGAGAGGCAGCGCGTTGGCGTACCTATGGTTTCTGGTTCGAATCCATGTGAAGGCAATAGTTTATTCCCGTGGCCTACTGTGTCCCTGAGTCACCTAGCTACGAATGGGTAGCTAACAGTAGTTAGGCGGTTTGGTAATGTGTTTAACCCTCACAGCTGTGGCCTGTGAACGCTGCATCACTTGGCAACAGATCATTCGTCATGGTCTGTTAAAGCAATATATTCTGCGTTGGAGGAGCTTCTGTATAGATATGAATTTATGATAAGACTCCATAGCCACTATAATGTATAAAATGTAGGCTATTTTTAAGCAGTGAATCTTTTCAATGTATTTTTCCACGATAATGATTCAGGTTAATTTAGTTTTAAAATCTAAACATAAATTATATTCATACTTTTGCTACACACTACACACATTCTCTTTCATTTCCATCTAATATTTAACATAAAATTTTACTCTTTAAATTTATTTAACCATATTTTATTCGTTTTAATTTTATTTTTAAAAATCCCCTTTTAAATCCCAATTTATACTATTTTTTTAACAAAATGTTTATAATGCAGGTTTACTTAGTAACTAATGGTATTGTTGTAGATTTTTCATGTTTTTTAATAACAATATGTTGAAATATTGGTTGATTACGAGAACTTTAATCAATTAATAACACATCATAGTCAATATAAACAATTATCTATTGATGAACTTTGAACTGTAATTTGTAATAATTTACCATGTGACATGGAGGTAGCGTAATAATACAAAAATAGTGCATTTGTGTGATGGAATGCTTGCGAGCATTTGACGTGTGGCCTGACTCTTACTCACTCACTGATTCATCACTAATTCTCCAACCTCCCGTGTAGGTAGAAGCATGACACTTTTGGAATTTGTTTGATACCCACTCATGACGAACATCGGCAAAAAAAGAATTTTAAAAATTTCGCTCATGTGAGGTCGAGGCCCAAAAACATTTTTTTCCTTATATGGGCTATATAAATATTGAAAACCGCCAATTTTTCTATTTCCCGTGTAGGTAGAAGCATAAAGCTTTGGAAAATGTTGGAGCACATGTACCCGACGATAATTTGTAAAAAAAAGAGCTATATAAAAATTGAAAATCACTAATTGTCCTATTTCTTATATAGGTAGAAGCATGAAACTGTGGACATTTTTTGAGTATTCGCTCTCGACAAGTGGCAAAAAGAATGAAAAAACACCCTATAATGGGGGGCCAAGGAACTAAATATAGTTTTTTATTTTAAAATCTGACTTAACACTAATGCTCCAACTTTGCGTGTAGGTAGGAACATGAAATTTTGGGAAGTTTTTGGGGACCTTCTCACGAAAAAAGTTAAGGAATTTTTTTTATAAATCTCGCTCATGGGGGCTGGAGTCCCAAAAAACGTTTTTCTCTTAAATGAGGTTCTTAAAAATACAAAAATCTATAATTTTCTAATTTCTCGAATAGTTAAATGCGTGGTACGTTGGTGAGTTGTTTATACACTTACACGATGGTAGCAGGGGAAACAAAATGAGGGGTAGGACTGCAATCAGGCTTATAAAAAAATAAATGGAAAAGATGTAAACAAAGTAAGCGTTAGCCTGACCGGACGTAACAAAACAGCGAACGTTTCGGCAAAGAGCCTTTTTGTACATCTTTTACAGTGACTCGGGTAAGCTTTCTTTTTATCTGCTTCCCAAAATTCACATGGATGGCAACCCTGGTAGGCCCATTGTCTCAGCTTGTTCGTGTCCAAATAAACACATTTCTGAATGCCTTGATGGTGTCTTCCAACCCTTAGTGGCATCACTCCAGTCACAAAACATTATCTATTCCTCCTTGATGTATCTTCCAACCCATAGTGGCATCACTCCAGTAAAAAAACATTATCTATTCCTCCTTGATGTATCTTCCAACCCAAAGTGGCATCACTCCAGTCACAAAACATTATCTATTCCTCCTTGATGTATCTTCCAACCCATAGTGGCATCACTCCAGTCACAAAACATTATCTATTCCTCCTTGATGGTGTCTTCCAACCCATAGTGGCATCACTCCAGACACAAAACATTATCTATTCCTTCTTGATGTATCTTCCAACCCTTAGTGGCATCACTCCAGTCACAAAACATTATCTATTCCTCCTTGATGTATCTTCCAACCCATAGTGGCATCACTCCAGTCACAAAACATTATCTATTCCTCCTTGTTGGTGTCTTCCAACCCATAGTGGCATCACTCCAGACACAAAACATTATCTATTCCTTCTTGATGTATCTTCCAACCCATAGTGGCATCACTCCAGTCACAAAACATTATCTATTCCTCCTTGATGGTGTCTTCCAACCCTTAGTGGCATCACTCCAGTCACAAAACATTATCTATTCCTCCTTGATGGTGTCTACCAACCCATAGTGGCATCACTCCCTACATACATTAAAGATACCAACCATGCCTTAATGACATTCGAGTAACTCACCATCACTCCAGTCACAAAACATTATCTATTCCTCCTAAAGTTGCTCAACCTTTATACATCTATTCCCCACATTGATCTATTAAAATTAATAATAATAAAAAGTGGTTTCTAAGTCTTTTGTTAATAGTACCATTAATTAATATTTATTACAACTATAAATCAAAGATTCACCAAAGCGTTCGGAGCGATCAATGAGTTGTTTCTTTAAAAATAAGTTTTCATTTCTATATACTTTATTACAATTTGGTGCATGTTTGTGATTCTATCAATAATAGAATGAGAGAGACGGAAAGTTCAGACCTGTGAAAAGTCAAACATGTGAAAAAGATTAGTATATGATATCAAAAATTGTATAGTTTTTCACTTTTGTGTGATTCCCGCGGGAAATATATGTATGAAATGTGTGGAACCTGCTGTAAATCAGACGAGGGATGCAGATGTATTAAAAAAAAAATTCTTATGCTATGTCACAAATATTAGAAATCTGGAAGACAAGAAAAAACATTCAGAAATAAGCTACCCATCTAAACAAACATGTAGTAGTAAACTAATTATCTAAACAAACATTTATTAGTAATGTACACAAAAACATCTAGAAGTAAGCTTACCAACAAATCAAACATTAATTACTAAACTACCCATCTAAACAAACATCTAGTAGTAAACTACCCATCTAAACAAACATCTAGTAGTAAACTACCCATCTAAACAAACATCTAGTAGTAAATTAAACATCTAAACAAACATGTAGTAGTAAATTAAACATCTAAACAAACATATAGTAGTAAACTACCCATCTAAACAAACATCTAGTAGTAAACTACCCATCTAAAAAAAACATCTAGTACTAAACTTCCCATCTAAACAAACATTTAGTAGTAAACTACCCATCTAAACAAACATCTAATAGTAAATTAACATCTAAACAAACGTCTAGTAGTAAACTACCCATCTAAACAAACATCTAGTAGTAAACTACCCATCTAAACAAACATATAATAGTAAACTACCCATCTAAACAAACATCTAGTAGTAAACTACCCATCTAAACAAACATCTAGTAGTAAACTACCCATCTAAACAAACATCTAATAGTAAACTACCCATGTAAACAAATATATAGTAGTAAACTAATCATCTAAACAAACATCTAGTAGTAAACTACCTATTTAAACAAACATCTAGTAGTAAACTACCTATTTAACCAAACATATAGCAAAAAACTACTCATCTAAACAAACATCTAGTAGTAAACTACCCATCTAAAAAACATCTAGTAGTAAACTACCCATCTAAAAAAACATCTAGTGGTAAACACATCTAAACGAACATCATTTAGTAAACTACCCATCTAAACAAACATCTAGTAGTAAACTACCCATCTAAACAAACATCTAGTAGTAAGCTACCCATCTAAACAAACATCTAGTAGTAAACTACCCATTTAAACAAACATATAGTAGTAAACTACTCATCTAAACAAACATCTTGTAGTATATTACCCATCTAAACAAACATCTAGTAGTAAAATACCCATCTAAACAAACATCTAGTAGTAAATTACCCATCTAAACAATCATCTAGTACTAAACTACTCATTTAAACAAACATCTAGTAGTAAACTACCCATGTAAACAATCATCTAGTACTAAACTACCCATCTAAACAAACATCTAGTAGTAAACTTCCCATCTAAACAAAAATCGAGTCCTGACCTACCGATCTCAATAAAAATATACTCCTAAAATATTCGATCCAAAAGGACAATTAATACTAAGTTACCAATCATGCAAAATGGCTAGTTTGCAAAGTAAGAGCTGAAACGTATATAGGATTTCAAAAGTTTAACGTACTTAAGTTTAAAAAAAAAATCATGTTAAGCATGGTCCCTTTTGGACGTGTTAGCGCATTTTCGTATTATGTATCAGTACTTATGTTAGATATCAGCATTATGTGGTTATCAGTAATTGTGTTTAGATTTTAGACATATTTTTATGAATTTTCTTGTGTAATGAATATACCTGAAATTTTTTTAAATTTAAAAGTCATTTCTTTACATTTTAAATTTTAAAAATTTTCTCTTTAATCTAACTACAAGTGGTTTGTGGTAACTGAAATAGGACTCATAAATGAAACCTTCTAAATTGTAATCAGCTAATCGCCCAAATACTCCGTAAATTGTTGTTTGATAGATCGTGGTTGCCAATCCTGGTGAAAGTAGTTGAATGTTGAAGCTTGTTTAGAAAAAGTTTTCAATTTCTGCCCCTGGGCCGCTGAGATCTTGATTGAAGTCACCACAAATGATGACGTAAAACTCTCTAAACTTTTACACATATTCTAATGACGTCAACAAAAAAAAATAATTATTTTGCACCCTTTCACACCACTCTTCAATGCATGAAGAATTGTGCATTCGACTTCTGGCAATGGCGGCCGTTCCCTGAGTTAGTGCTACTTCTCGATTCGAAATATTTTTTGGTAGTTTTAACGGGTTTTTAAAACGGATCGAGTAACTGTGTGTTGATGCACCAATGGCAGGTCAGGACATACAAAAAACATATATACATCATGGGTCTAGGACTTATGGATCCTGTGATCAGGGTGATGACAGACGGACAAAACGGGTGCAATAGCGATTTCGACATCTCGAAAATGCGCTAAAGAAGTGTTTGTTCAAAAACTTATAAGAAAACTTGCATCACTTCTAAAGATGCAGTTATATTGTTAGTCTTTAGGACTTGTTTAAAATATACGCCCAAAACACTGACGTAAAGATAATAATATTTACAACAAGCTGTATTTAGAGTCCAAGACCTTGGCCTATTCCGTTATTGTATCTAATGTTTTAGGAAATTTCATTCACTCCACCGACCAGAAAGTTTGTTGTCTGTAGTCAGCCCACCACGCCTTTATGTATTTTTAATTATGTATATGGATAATTGTTCAACTATGCACATAGCAAAAAAGTCTATTCAATTTACATATAAGATATGATCATACTAAAAAAGTGCAAAGGTCCATATGTACTTAAAATAGCAACAAACAAACAAATTTGGCTATTACAAAAGTAATCAGTTACAAGTGTTTTTGCAATAGCAATAATTTTTTTTCACCCTTACAGAAAAATACATATATCGCCCTTTCCCAAAGTTTTTAGCTTCATACAAGCGAGCCAAACCATTCTTATGATAATTACTGTGGTTTTGTGGCAGCACGCTCGACAGGTATACCTTAGGTTACGGGTTCGAATCCATGCAAAGGCAAAGATTTATTCCCCGGGCCTAGGACACCCTTTAATCACCCAGCTTCTAATGGGTACCTAACACTAGTTAGGCGGCTGGATAATGTCATTGAGTCACCCAGCTTCTAATGGGTACCTAACACTAGTTAGGTGGCTGGGTAATGTCCTTGAGTCACTCAGCTTCTAATGGGTACCGAACACTAGTTAGGTGGCTTTATAATGTCCTTGACTCACCCAGCTTTTAATGGGTACCTAACACTGGTTAGGTAGCTGAATAATGTCCTTGAGTCACTCAGCTTCTAATGGGTACCTAACACTAGTTAGGTGGCTGGATAATGTCCTTGAGTAACTCAGCTTCTAATGGGTACCTAACACTAGTTACGTGGCTTGATAAACTTCTTCAGTCACCTAGCTTCTAATGGGTACCTAACACTGATTAGGTGGATGGATAATGTCCTTCAGTCACCCAGCTTCTAATGGGTACCAAACACTAGTTAGGTGGCTGGATAAAGTCCTTGAGTCACCCAGCTTCTACTTGGTACCTAACACTGATTAGGTGGCTGGATAATGTCTTTGAGTCACCCAGCTTCTAATGGGTACCTAACACTAGTTAGGTGGCTGGATAAATTCCTTGAGTCAACCAGCTTCTAATGGGTACCTAACACTAGTTAGGTGGTTGGATAATGTTCTTGAGTCACTCAGCTTCTAATGGGTACCAAACACTAGTTAGGTGGTTGGATAATGTCCTTGAGTCACCCAGCTTCTAATGGGTACCTAATACTGGTTGGGTGGCTGGATAATGTCCTTGAGTCACCCAGCTTCTAATGGGTACCTAACACTGGTTGGGTGGCGGGGTAATGTCCTTGAATCACCCAGCTTCTAATGGGTACCTAACACCAGTTAGGCGGCTGGATAATGTCCTTGGGTCACTAAGCTTATAATGGGTACCTAACACTAGTTAGGTGGCTGGATAATGCGTGGAACACTCCTAGAAGTGTCCTAAGAAAACTGCATCACTTACCAACAGATCTGCCGTCATTGTCTGTGGACGACATTATTTTCTGATTATGTGTCAAGAATTGGTTGTATATATACATTACAAAATAGTTTGGTATGTAAGGTTAACCTTAAATTTGTTGTATATATACATCAAATCACAAAATAGTTTTGTACGTAAGGCTACCCTTAAATTGGTTGCAAATATATATCACATCACAAAATAGTTTGGCCTGTAAGGCTACCCTTAAATTGGTTGCATATAAACATCACATAACAAAAAAGTTTGGCATGTAAAGCTGCCCTTAAATTGGTTCATATATACATCACATCACAAAATAGTTTGGTATGTAAGACTACCCTTAAATTGGTTGCATGTATACATCACATTACAAAGTAGTTTGGTATGTAAGACTACCATTAAATTGGTTGTATATATACATCACATCACATTATAGTTTTGCATGTAAGGCTACCCTTAAATTGGTTGCATGTATACATCGCATTACAAAGTAGTTTGGTATGTAAGGCTACCCTTAAATTGGTTGTATATATACATCACATTACAAAGTAGTTTGGTATGTAAGACTACCCTTAAATTGGTTGCATATATACATCAAATTACCAAATAGTTTTGCATTTAATTCTTCCCTTAACTGAATGTTCATATATGTTGGATTTTTTAAATGTACGTTGTAGATCAGTTGACTGACACAGTTAGAAAGCATCGCTTCATTAACCTGAACGCGACTAAAATAGTATTTCCTTAATCAATATTTTTTTATTAAAAAAAAAAAACTCAATTGAATAAAAATAAGAGTTAAAACCCAGTGCTTCTAAAACTTTACAGTGTTGTTGACCAGCAGCAATAAATTGGCCATTGCCCAAGGAACTGGTGAATTCATTAGGTAGCGACACGGGCCCCGCATGGCCTACATCCCAAAGACATTTTACATGAATTTAATTAGTTTTACGCCACATGTCATCCAACAATATTAGA
The DNA here is from genome assembly GCA_002072015.1 of Radix auricularia. Taxonomy (NCBI): domain Eukaryota; kingdom Metazoa; phylum Mollusca; class Gastropoda; family Lymnaeidae; genus Radix; species Radix auricularia. Next base: position 60,205 of record MUZC01001417.1, read on the forward strand.
ATAAAATAGTCCCTTGTCTTTACTTGTCTTTAGAGATTTTTTATGATCGTAGTCGGTAACTATTTTACTTTACAAAACTATGTTCTTTATTGCTAAGTGCTTTACTATGCATTATTTTATAAAACTTCAGCTTGAGATTAAAATATGTCAGATGTTGGGATACATTTTGATCAATTATTTGCTTAAAAAAACTAATCGTCAATAATTTTTATTATTATCAATTTAGGAACTAAGTCAAATGAAATTAGGTTGATTATATTTTTTTTATTAGTTACCTATAGTGGGGATCATTATAAATTGAAACATAGCATACAATAGAGTCGAGGTTATCGTTTTTCGGATTTAGTGTTAACCACATGGGCCGAATATTTATTGCATGTTGAAGTAATTTTATCCCTAATTAAAGGGAACGACTTCAGTGGCATGCCACTTAAATAATATATGCCTTTAAGTTGACGCAACGGAAAAATGGTATTTGATAAAGTTCAACATACAGATAAGCTAACCACTTTATGTTAATTTTAATGGTTACGAAAGATAAATAATGTAATAGTTTAATTGTATTATTTTTTTTAATTTTTTGAGTGTATACTACATTTAAATTTAGTTTTAAAACTCTCTTTTAAAAAAATTAAACAAACTTACACAAGTTTATATTAATGTTTCACGTTATTTTATATACAACAACTTTTTAAAAAAAATTCTTATTTTCTAACCCTAATTTTCTCAAGTGCAACACAATTTTAACATATTTTTTTAATCGGAGTTTTTTGGTGCAGCCATTACGAGCAATACACAAAAATGCGCATCAGAAGTTGCGATGAAATTCAATTTTAAGAAAATTTGTTTATTCTCAGTGACAAATTGCAGACACAATTTCTACACAAACTTATTTTAAAATGTTGCTTTTGTACTATGAATATTTGTATACAAATTTGATTTCCCTTAAACTCAGTACCAAGAAAAACAATTAGATCTGCTTACTTATTAAATTAAAAATATATTTGATAGATCAAACTGGTTGCATAAATTATTGTAAATACCTCTCTTTTACACAGACATCTTTGTAAGCTTAAAATTTTCAAAACTAATGAGAATAATAAGAATTTGTGTATTGCTTAAATATTTCTTTGTACTACTTCATACAATTAATGTGAATAAAAATTTCTAAATCTGTATGCCCTATTTATCTTCATACAATTAATGTGACACAACTCTCTAAATATGTGTTCCCTTTTTATCTTAATACAATTAATGTGAAAAAAAACCTTTTAAATCTGTGTTCCCTATTTATCTTCTTTCAAATAAAATAATTTGACACAATTCTCTAAATATGTGTGCCCTATTTATCTTCATACATATAATGTGACACTATTCTCTAAATATATGTTCCCTATTTATCTTCATACAAATAATGTGACACTAGTCTCTAAATCTGTGTGCCCTATTTATCTTCATACAAATAATGTGACACTAGTCTCTAAATCTGTGTGCCCTATTTATCTTCATACAAATAATGTGAAACTAGTCTCTAAATCTGTGTGCCCTATTTATCTTCATACAAATAATATGACACTATTCTCTAAATTTGTGTGCCCTATTTATCTTCATACAAATAATGTGAAACTAGTCTCTAAATCTGTGTGCCCTATTTATCTTCATACATATAATGTGACACAACTATCTAAGTCTGTGTGCCCTATTTATCTTCATACATATAATGTGACACAACTATCTAAGTCTGTGTGCCCTATTTAGCTTCCGTCCCAAAATAAGGAATTTTTAATGATGCATATTTACAACAAAATGCTTTTACTTTTTAGTTGATAAACTGTTTACACGTAACAACCTGATTTTTTTTTGTATTTGTGTTTACTTGTTACAACCTGACTGTTGTTTCTAACTGTGTAGGTGACATTCTGTTTACTTGTTACAACCTGACTGTTGTTTCTAACTGTGTATGTGACATTCTGTTTGCTTGTAACAACATGGCTGTTGTTTCTAACTGTATAGGTGACATTCTGCTTACTTGTAACAATCTGACTGTTGTTTCTAACTGTGTAGGTGACATTATGTTTGCTTGTAACAGAATGTCTGTTATTTGTATCTGTGTATGTGACAGTCTGTTTACCTAACCGTTGTTTACTGAAATCGTTACGTCACATCTTGACAAAAATTATATATCCTAAATAAATGTATTAATATATTTTTTGTCAATTTAATACAGAGATGAAACTAATTTGTTTCTAATCCTGAGGTAAATGATTCTCATGTTTCGCAAAAATATTATTTGTACTTGTTTTCATTGTTTGCTTTTCTGCAAAACATTTAATTTTTATAACAGTAAATATTTTAACATTTAAAGGCGTATGCGACAGCTATAAAACACTAGAGTCAATTATAAAAAAAATCTATAGCTTGTATAAAAAGCCTTGAGACTAATTCATGTGCTTTTGTATGTGCTTGATATATAACACTATGGTAGAGTTAATACACAAATACTAGTTACATACACATATATCAGACTGAGATAATACAAAATTACCAGTCACATACACGTATATCAGATTAAGATAATAAACAAATACTAGTCACTTACATATATATCATATTAAGATAGTAAACAAATACTTGTTACATATACATATATCAGATTTAGATAATTAACAAATAATAGTCACATACACATATATCAGATTGAGAAATTAAAAAAAATACTAGACACATACACATTTAACTAATTTAGATAACATACAAATACTTGTTACATACACAAAGTCCAATCACACACACAAAGACCAGTCACTTACACAAAGACCAGTCACATACACAAAGACCAATCAAATACACAAAGACCAGTCACATACACAAAGACCAGTCACATACACAAAGACCAATCACACACACAAAGACCAGTCACATACACAAAGACCAATCACATACACAAAGACCAATCACATACACAAAGACCAATCACATACACAAAGACCAATCACATACACAAAGACCTATCAAACACAAAGACCAGTCACATACACAAAGACCAATCACATACACAAAGACCAATCACATACACAAAGACCAATCACATACACAAAGACCAATCACATACACAAAGACCAGTCACACACACAAAGACCAATCACATACACAAAGACCAATCACATACAAAAAGACCAATCACATACACAAAGATCAATCACATACACAAAGACCAATCACATACACAAAGAACAATCACATTCACAAAGACGAATCACATATACAAAGACCAATCACATAAAAAAGACCAATCACATACACAAAGACCAATCATATACACAAAGACCAATCACATACACAATGACCAGCCACATACACATTTGTTGAGGCTGTAATAAAACTAATCACACACACAAAGACTAATCACATACACAAAGACCAATCACACACACAAAGACCAATCACATACACAAAGACCAATCACATACACAAAGACCAATCACATTCACAATGACCAATCACATACACAAAGACCAATCACACACACAAAGACCAATCACATACACAAAGACCAATCACATACACAAAGACCAATCACATACACAAAGACCAATCACATACACAAAGACCAATCACATACACAAAGACCAATCACATACACAAAGACCAATCACATACACAAAGCCCAATCACATACACAAAGACCAATCACATACACAAAGACCAATCACATACACAAAGACCAATCACATACACAAAAACCAATCACATACACAAAGACCAATCACATACACAAAGACCAATCACACACACAAAGACCAATCACATACACAAAGATCAATCACATACACAAAGACCAATCACATAAACAAAGACCAATCTCATACACAAAGACCAATCTCATACACAAAGACCAATCACATACACATTGACCAGCCACATACACAAAGACCAATCACATACACAAAGACCAATCACATAAACAAAGACCAATCACATAAACAAAGACCAATCACATACACAAAGACCAATCACATACACAAAGACCAATCACATACACAATGACCAGCCACATACACATTTTTTGAGGCTGTAATAAAATTAATCACACACACAAAGACCAATCACATACACAAAGACCAATCTCATACACATTTGTTTAGACTAATGATATACAAAGATTGTCAATATACAAATAGTTTTGTATAAAACGATCATTTAAAAACTTGTTACACTAGTCAAACAATTACTTCTTAGATTTTTAAGTCTCACTTTAAGGGCAGGTTAAACCCCTAATATCTTAATTTTGTGATAAGAAATGAAAATTTTGAAAATCACGTTTTTACTAAGTATATTCATTTCGAAATGCAATAATATCTTTATTTTTAAAATAAACTCATTATAAGTATTTTAATTTAATTATTTAAACCAGCAAGGTATAATTTAAAAAAACCTCATTAATTATGCAAAAAAAATATTAATAATTTGAAATAATGATATCTCGGCTTCCTGAAGTCGGATCATAATAAAATTTTCAATGGAATGTGCGAAATTAAAATACCTAAACGTGTATTTAAAGGGAAAAAAGTAAGTGTAAAAACAATTTTCATTGGTTGATAGAACGGAAATCTCTATGCTTAAGTAAATCACAGACTTCTTATAAAAAAAATCCTTAGGGTTTCCGGAAGTGTTATTGAATGAATTGTTTACGGTTTCCGTGATGTCAATTCCTTGCAATTCAAATTTCTTCTGTGTTGTTGGATATTCTGTTTTTAAATGACCTGTGACCAGCTTGTTTAAGAATAATTTACAATTTACAATAGCAATGGATAAAGTTAAAAAGCAGGGGAATAAATATTATTGTAAAAAGCGTAAATTTCACGGAAATAGATTTAGTAAAAAGAATAAGCCTAGTACTAGTTGCTAGTGATAGTGACTCCAAAATTCCTACGGTTTCTGAAAATTCGTTACTTGATTAGTACATATAAGCTCTGTAAATTCGTTAGTAGATTGATACATAGAAGCTCTGTAAATTCGTTAGTAAAATGATACATAGAAGCTCTGAAAGATTGTTAGTAGATTGGTACATAGAAGCTCTGAAAGATTGTTAGTAGATTGGTACATAGAAGCTCTGAAAGATTGTTAGTAGATTGGTACATAGAAGCTCGGAAAGATTGTTAGTAGATTGGTACATAGAATGTCTGAAAGATTGTTAGTAGATTGGTACATAGAAGCTCTGAAAGATTGTTAGTAGATTGGTACATAGAAGCTCTGAAAGATTGTTAGTAGATTGGTACATAGAAGCTCGGAAAGATTGTTAGTAGATTGGTACATAGAAGCTCTGAAAGATTGTTAGTTGATTGGTACATAGAAGCTCTGAAAGATTGTTAGTTGATTGGTACACAGAAGCTCTGTGAGTTCATTGTGCAGAAGCAGCATCTGTTTTTTTTAAAAATATTTAATGAATTTCTACTTTTAAAAAATTTGTTTAGCTTATGACCAACAGAATTTCACAAATTAAATTAGCAATCCCAAGCAATACATTTAAAAAAAAAAATATGAGCACACGTTTGCAAATTTATGTTTCAAATGTTATTAGAAAAGTTATATTAATGTACATAATACATTAACAAATTTCACTAAAACATAAAAGTTAACAAAGAATTCATTTATATTTAATCGATAAGCCACGTTTACAATGATAATATTGCTAGACAAAAATATGACGTAGCTCACATCCTTTTTTTTTACACACGCACACTCGCAATGGTTTCTTTGTTTTAGAGCCATTTATTGTACGAATCCTAGGAAGTGCTATAAAATGAGAACGAATTTAACTACATTCTATAAAACATGTTGTCTTTAATAATTTATGCTATTTAAATATAACAATTCAATGCAAGTATATTTTCAAATACTTGGCTAGAAACACAATTTTCAGATAAAATTACAAGATATTTTATTAAAGAACATTGCATTAACATATAAAATACGTATTAAATAGCAATTTCCCGTAAATTTGGCACAACAAAGCACTGTTACAGACGTGTTACTATTACAATAACAAAATATATTTGATAAAACTTTGGGAAAAAAATTAATTATAAATATATATAATAGCCCAGTGGTGTGGGTATGTTTGTAATAACGCAAGCGATGTACGACAGTCTACAGCAGTTAGTTTAGTTGAAACGCTGAGGAGCGATGTACGACAGTCTACAGCAGTTAGTTTATGAGCGCTGTAAAAATATTTAATAAGTTAAATGACGTCATTGTTTGATGTGCATCGGTACGCAAAATACAGCCCACTCTCCTCAACGTCTTCGAAGTGTTACTAGGTAATAGTAATATTAATAGGAATTCGGGAAGGAAACTTTGGCTTGAAATTGCAGACGAACATAATTCTACAAGTAAGTAAGCCACAAATATTATTGTAGATGTTGTTTATTTAATTCAATCAAGAATGAGTCTAAAGTTGAAAAATCGTTATTTGATGAGTGCTGTAAAAATATTTAATATGATGACGTCATTGTTTGATGTGCATCGGTACGCAAAATACAACCCCTAATATTATTATTAAATACTTTGCGTACATTTCAAGGCTTATTGCAAGCAACTTCAAGTTTAAATCACCTTTCACATTTCAATTTATTCACATTTTTTTTGGTCATGGATTCTGAGACGCCTCAAGAACGAAAGGCACGTCTCAACCGTGAAAAACAAGCCCGGTTTCGTCAGGCTAAAAAGCAAAAACTGGCAGAAAATCAGGCAGCACGTCGTGAAAATGAAACTTCGGATCAGCGTCAAAGTCGCCTTGAATTAGTCGCGCAGTCGGCTCGGCAGCGTCGAGAGCAAGAAAGTGTTCAAGAGCGTAGTGTTAGACTTGGTTCGATGTCTCAGGTTGCCCAACAGCGTCGCCAAGCTGAAACTCCAGAGCAGCGTGAAATCCGTCTCTGTTTGAAGGCTTTGGCAGCTCAGTCACAACGATCAAATATGTCGCAAGAGGAGCACGAGCTTCAGTTGCTTGAGCGTCGCACTCAACGCCAGCAAAATCATGAGCAATTGAGTCAGGTGATTCGTAATGAGGTTCTCAACTTCAATGAAGCGGCCGTTGATCCACACAGCTGCAATGCAATGAACGTCATCTGTCGATTCTGCAGCTCCAAGAACTTCCCGGCCGAGAAACCCTCCGATGGCCTCTTCACACAATGCTGTCGCAAGGGAAAGTTGAAGCTTCCGAAGCCTCTGGACGTCCAAGGGAACGAGCTTGCGTATCTTGCTTTCCTGCAAGACTTGATGATTAATCCAGCAAATTCCCTCTACAAAAAGTTCCGTGATCAAATCCGCTCAATTAACAATGCAGTTTCGTTTGCCTCGATGGGGGCTGACATTGTGGATGTTCCTGGCCGCGGCCCGTACGTCTTCAAGATTCACGGCCAAACGCATCACAAAACCAGCTATTTTCATCCGCCGACAAATCAGACCCCAAAGTATGCTCAGCTTTACGTTATTGACAGCACGCAAGCACTGAGTGTGCGAAATCAACACGTGGCCAACACTGCATGTCCTCCAGCAATTCTCGACGAAATTGATCGCTTTTTCCGACAGCACAATCGTTTGGCGCAAACTTACCAGATGATTCGAGAGATCGAGGAGCGTGAAACAACTACTGCTGCTGCCGCAAATCTTCCAGCTCCTCAAGTGTCTCTGGTGTTTCGCCGCGACCGCCAGTCTGATCAGTGACGTTACAACGATCCGACCGCAAATGAAATCGCTATGGTGTTTGTGAACGAGGACGGCGAGCCACCATTCGATCGTGACATTCAGATCTATCCTCGCAATGTTGATAACTCGCAGCATCAATTTGTAAAAATCAACATTTTGAGCCCAAATCTCGATCCAATGACATACGCAGTGCTGTTCCCTTACGGTGAACCTGGCTGGCAACCGAAATGGCGTTGCGAAGGATATCCAGGAGTTCAGGCCAATCGAGTTCGCACTAATGTCTCAATGTTGCAGTTCAAGGTGGCCCAAACAGCAATTCGCAATGATTTCAACCCGATAGTTCACGCCGGCAAGTTGTTTCAACAGTGGATCGTCGACAGTTACTTGCAAGTTGAGGCGAATAACTTGAATTTCATCAGATTAAATCAGAAGAAGCTCCGCACTGAATTGTATCAAGGTCTGGTGGATCACATCGGAAACGTGGCAGCAAATCAGAACGTCGCTGCCGGTGTACCCGTCATCCTTCCGTCTTCATTCAGCGGTTCTCCACGCAATATGCGAGAACAGTGCTGTGACGCCATGGCGTTATTTGCGAAGCACGGCGCTCCCGATCTCTTCATCACGTTCACCGCTAACCCAAGCTGGAAGGAAATTGTTGAGAATNGCACCATGATGCACGGCCCTTGCGGAGCTGACAATCCCTTCGCTCCGTGCATGGAGAATCGCGCGTGCAAGAAGAATTTTCCGAAATCATTCGTTGAGATTACGCTTCCGAACATCAACGGCTACCCAGTCTACCGACGCCGAAGAGGGGAGCGTGCTTTAGTTCGTAACGTCTGGATGGACAGTCGTCATGTTGTGCCGTACAGTCCTTACCTCACCGTCAAATACAACGCCCATATTAACGTAGAAGTGTGTACATCGTTGTCTGCCAACAAGTATATCTACAAGTACATCTTCAAAGGCTTTGATTGCGCAAATATCGCGGTAACATCTGATGGTAATCAAGTGCTGAAGTATGACGAGATCACCAACTACCTCAATTTGCCGCTATGTGAGTGCACCAGAGGCAATGTGGCGCTTACGCGAAAATAAGATGCATGACAGATCACACACGGTTATGCGACTCCCTGTTCACCTACCTGGTCAGCAAGTCATCCGATTCGAGGAAGGAAACGAGCAGGAAGCAATTGTAGCAGCTCAGTCAAAGCTCACACAGCTCGAGTCCTTCTTTGAGCTCAACAAGTCCGATTCAGATGCGCGCAGATTAATTTACATCGAGCTGCCCGAGTATTACGTTTACGCCAAAAACAAATGGAAGCCTCGCCAGAGGGGAGCAAACAAGGTTGTAACCCGCATGTACTCTGTCAGCCCTAAGGACGAAGAGCGCTTATACCTACGAACGTTGTTACTTCACGTCCGCGGACCTCAAAGTTTTGAAGACGTTCGCACCTTCGAAGGCACGCTTCATCCAACATTCAAAGCGGCTGCTATCGCATGTGGACTGTTGGAATCTGACGATGAATGGGTCAAATGTTTGGAGGAAGCGGTCACTTTTCAAATGCCTCGACAGCTTCGCGACACCTTTGCATTCATTCTGTGCTTCTGCCATCCAGCACGTCCGATTGATCTGTGGGAGCAGTTTAAGGACGATTTCGCGCTTGATTTTGCACGCAGGATGTCAGCGGAAGTCTCACTCAATTTGGCTCTGCATTCAATCGAAGCAACTCTCAAGCAGCATGGCTTAAGTTGTGCCAGTTTGGGATTACCGGTCCCGGAAGGAATCGCGCCAGCCGAGAACAATCCTTACGACATCGCTCAAGAGGCATTTATCGCACAAGACAACATGCAGAAGCTCAATCCACAGCAACGTGAAGCTTTCGACACTGTACGTCATTCCCTTGATTACGACGACTCAAGAGCTCGATGCTACTATCTCGATGGTCCTGGTGGTTCCGGCAAAACGATTTTGTACACGACTTTGTTGTCATTTGTACGAGGCCGAGATCAAACCGCACTTGCCTTCGCGACAACCGGAATTGCAGCAACTTTGTTGAAAGGCGGGCGCACGGTTCACAGCGGATTTAAATTGCCGGTTCCCCTTCTCGACACTTCTGTTTCATCAATGCGACAGAATTCCAACGAAGCTACAGCTTTGCGCGAAACCTCTTTGATCGTCATCGATGAGATTACAATGCTGCCTAAAGATGGTCTTCGCTGCATTGACCAACTTCTCCGCGACATTATGAAGAATGATCGACCGTTCGGCGGTAAAGTTTTGCTCATTGGAGGCGACATCCGACAAACACTTCCAGTTGTTCCACGCGGAAATCGAGCGGACATCATCGAAGCCTGCGTTAAGTCAAGCCCATTGTGGAGTAATTTTCGCCGTCTCACCTTATCAGCCAACATGCGCAGCGCAGGACATCAAGACCACAATGAATGGCTATTGAAGCTCGGTGAAGGAACGCTCCCAAAATTTCCATCATTGCGAGATCCCGAACTATTTGAGATCCCTCAGATAATGGTTGAAAACACCAGCTTAATCGATGCGGTGTTTAGCCGAGATATTGCCGAGCTTTCGGACGAGCAGCTCGCAAGTCGTGTCATCGTCGCAGCCACAAATGCTCAGGCATTAGTCACCAATCGCGAGATTATCCGACGACTGCCAGGTGAAAGCGTCACCTACCACAGCGCTGACTCCATCATCTCAGAAGATCCGTCGGATGCTCTCAATTTCCCAA
>MUZC01001418.1:45871-58224 GCA_002072015.1 Radix auricularia
TGTCTTATTAAATCTATGCAGCTCTAAAACTATCTCTGGTTAGAGAGAGGTAGCTGTTGTTTCCGGTGTCTTATCAAATCTATGCAGCTCTAAAACTATCTCTGGTTAGAGAGAGGTAGCTGTTGTTTCCGGTGTCTCATCAAATCTATGCAGCTCTAAAACTATCTCTGGTTAGAGAGAGGTAGCTGTTGTTTCCGGTGTCTTATTAAATCTATGCAGCTCTAAAACTATCTCTGGTTAGAGAGAGGTAGCTGTTGTTTCCGGTGTCTTATCAAGGCTATCAGGTACACGCCTCTTTCCAAGTCTCCCCCCCCCCACACATTCCTCACCCAATGTTACGAATGTTAACAATACTGTAGACATAGAGACACTATATAGTGTTAGTATTTGATTTGTTTTCCTTTTTACTTCAGCGGGACTATGAAGTAAAAGTTGTTGACATACAAGAAGACGTCTAGAAAACTCTTGACACTTCATTTTCGACATCGGATAGGTCATAATTTCTTTACGTCCCGAAAATAGCAAACCAAGGGCAGTAATCCCATTGTCTCCAAGTTCATTTGATCACTCCTAAAAAAACGGGACTATTATCTTTCTTAGTGTCCCTCACCGGAAAATTACTGTATGACAACACGTGTTTTGTGGTCTGCACATTACCATCAGCTCCTCTGTCCTCAGGGGTAGTCGGAGGGGGGGGGAGGTCCGGGGGCCCGGTCGGACCATCAGTCCGCAGACTTTTAACTTCTGTGTTTGCCGGACAGCAAAAGTCAACACCAAAACGGATCTTGTGTTTTGTCCGCCACATCTTTTCCGTGTTTAGACTTGACAGGACCAAGACGCCAGGACGCCCGGGTTGATGAATAAATTGGTCCTGGCCAGCCAATATACTGCAGCGCGTGGCCCCAGAAGAAAGGGAGAGAGGGAGAACGTAGGGACCGCCGGTCGGATACTGTGCGGCGGTTCTCTGCGGCTGCCGTTCGCGCCGGTCCAGGCGGATGTTGGATTATTGTCATCCGGGCTCTGTGGCACGCGCTCTCCTTTCCTCGGGCTAAGCCTGATTGGTCAAAGGAGTCACGTGGTGAGCACGTGGCGCCCTTGTAATGTGGCTACGAGTGCACCCCTATCTCCCAAATTTCATTTTTCACCCTTTTCAATAACAAAACCAAAAACAAATAAAAACAAAATGTCTATGGCAATGTGGAAGTAATAAGTAAAAATTAATTTTAATAATGTTCCACTCGGACGAAAAGGTTGGTGCTTCAGACTGAAGAAGTTAATTCAAAAGACCAGAAACATTAAACCAAATGATAAGAACATATTTAACAATAGACCAGAAATATATTATCAATAAACATTTTTTGTTCAATAGACGGCAAGGTTTGTTCAATAGACGGCAAGGTTTGTTCACTGAACCGGAAAGGTGGGTGATGAAACGAGAGAGCAAACCGGAAGTTTCGCCACGCATCATAATCAACTGTCAATTTCATCAGAGCAAATCCAATTATCTTTTTTGATATATTCTAAAAAAAATATAATCATAACGATTATGGGAACTTCATGATGGGGGATTTTTATTGTTACACCCCGTCCCCCACCCAAGCCTCACCCCCTCCCCCAATCCCTCCTCCGACTTTCTTTAATGATGACTAAACTGAATCTAACCAAAGTGATAAACAAAATATCTAAAATCTAAATAGTATAATTTGTATGATACTCTTAAAATAGAGAGACAAAATAGAGACTTCTGGTAATTGTGTGATACTCGTTGTTAAACCACTAGAGATATCTCAGATTTATGGGATACTCGTTGTTAAACCACTAGAGATATCTCAGATTTATGGGATACTCGTTGTTAAACCACTAGAGATATCTCTGATTTATATGATACTCGTTGTTAAACCACTAGAGATATCTCAGATTTATATGATAGTCGTAGGACAACTAGAGATATCTCAGATTTATATGATACTCGTTGAACAACTAGAGATATCTCAGATTTATATGATGCTCGATAAACCACTAGATATATATCAGATTTATATGATATTCGTTGTTAAACCACTAGAGATATCTCAGATTTATAGGATACTCGTTGTTAAACCACTAGAGATATCTCAGATTTATATGATACTCGTTGGACAACTAGAGATATCTCAGATTTATATGTTACTCATTGTTAAACCACTAGAGTTATCTCAGATTTATATGTTACTCGTTGTTAAACCACTAGAGATATCTCAGATTTATGGGATACTCGTTGTTAAACCACTAGAGATATCTCAGATTTATATGATACTCGTTGTTAAACCGCTAGAGATATCTCAGATTTATGGGATACTCGTTGTTAAACCACTAGAGATATCTCAGATTTATATGATACTCGTTGGACAACTAGAGATATCTCAGAATTATATGATACTCGTTAAACCACTAGAGATATCTCAGATTTATATGATACTCGTTGTTAAACCACTAGAGATATCTCAGATTTATAGGATACTCGTTGTTAAACCACTAGAGATATCTCAGATTTATATGATACTCGTTGTTGGACAACTAGAGATATCTCAGATTTATATCTTACTCGTTGTTAAACCACTAGAGATATCTCAGATTTATATGTTACTCGTTGTTAAACAACTAGAGATATCTCAGATTTATAGGATACTCGACGGTGGACACCTAGAGATATCTCAGATTTATATGTTACTCGTTGTTGGGCAACTAGAGATATCTCAGATTTATATGATACTCGTTGTTAAACCGCTAGAGATATCTCAGATTTATATGATACTCGTTGGACAACTAGAGATATCTCAGATTTATAGGATATTCGTTGTTAAACCACTAGAGATAACTCAGATTTATAGGATACTTGTTGTTAAGCCACTAGAGATATCTCAGATTTATAGGATACTCGTTGTTAAACCCCTAGAGATATCTCAGATTTATAGGATACTCGATGGTGGACACCTAGAGATATCTCAGATCTATATGTTACTCGTTGTTAAACCACTAGAGATATCTCAGATTTTTATGTTACTCGTTGTTGAAAAACTAGAGATATATCAGATTTATATGTTACTCGTTGTTAAACCACTAGAGATATCTAAGATTTATAGGATACTCGACGGTGGACACCTAGAGATATCTTAGATTTATATGTTACTCGTTGTTAAACCACTAGAGATATCTCAGATTTATATGTTACTCGTTGTTGGACAACTAGAGATATCTCAGATTTATATGATACTCGTTGGACAACTAGAGATATGTCAGATTTATATGATACTCGTTGTTAAACCGCTAGAGATATCTCAGATTTATATGTTACTTGTTGTTAAACCACTAGAGATATCTCAGATTTATATGATACTCGTTGTTAAACCACTAGAGATATCTCAGATTTATATGTTACTCGTTGTTGGACAACTAGAGATATCTCAGATTTATATGATACTCGTTGGACAACTAGAGATATCTCAGATTTATATGATACTCGTTGTTAAACCACTAGAGATAGCTCAGATTTATATGATACTCGTTGTTAAACCACTAGAGATATCTCAGATTTATATGATACTCGTTGGACAACTAGAGATATCTCAGATTTATATGATACTTGTTAAACCACTAGAGATATCTCAGATTTATATGTTACTTGTTGTTAAACCACTAGAGATATCTCAGATTTATATGTTACTCGTTGGACCACTAGAGATATGTCAGATTTATATGATACTCGTTGGACAACTAGAGATATCTCAGATTTATATGATACTCGTTGTTAAACCACTAGAGATATCTCAGATTTATATGATACTCGTTGTTAAACCACTAGAGATATCTCAGATTTATATGATACTCGTTGGACAACTAGAGATATCTCAGATTTATATGATACTCGTTTAACCACTAGAATTATCTCAGATTTGTATGATACTCGATGTTAAACCACTAGAGATATCTCAGATTTATAGGATACTCGTTGTTAAACCACTAGAGATATCTCAGATTTATATGATACTCGTTGGACAACTAGAGATATCTCAGATTTATATGTTACTCGTTGTTGGACAACTAGAGATATCTCAGATTTATAGGATACTCGATGGTGGACACCTAGAGATATCTCAGATTTATAGGATACTCGATGGTGGACAACTAGAGATATCTCAGATTTATATGTTACTTGTTGTTGGATAACTAGAGATATCTCAGATTTATATGTTACTCGTTGTTGGACAACTAGAGATATCTCAGATTTATAGGATACTCGATGGTGGACACCTAGAGATATCTCAGATTTATATGTTACTCGTTGTTGGATAACTAGAGATATATCAGATTTATATGTTATTCGTTGTTGGACAACTAGAGATATCTCAGATTTATATCTTACTCGTTGTTAAACCCCTAGAGATATCTCAGATTTATATGTTACTCGTTGTTGGACAACTAGAGATATCTCAGATTTATATGTTACTCGTTGTTAAACCACTAGAGATATCTCAGATTTATATGATACTCGTTGGACAACTAGAGATATCTCAGATTTATATGATACTCGTTCGTGAATCTGAATTTGATCCCCTTTCTACGATCTCCACAGTCACACTATCATCTGTTAGGGTTTCACTGTCAGACTATCATATGTTAGGGTTTCACTGTCAGACTATCATCTGTTAGGGTTTTACTGTCACACAATCATCTGTTAGGGTTTCACTGTCAGACTATCATCTGTTAGGGTTTCACTGTCACACTATCATCTGTTAGGGTTTCACTGTCACACTATCATCTGTTAGGGTTTCACTGTCACACTATCATATGTTAGGGTTTCACTGTCACACTATCATCTGTTAGGGTTTCACTGTCACACTATCATCTGTTAGGGTTTCACTGTCACACTATCATCTGTTAGGGTTTCACGCCTGATTTAAGAGGTTAAAGTCTATAATCTAACATTTAGAATTTTCAGATTTGTTTTTATGCCGTTCTTTGAGTTAAAATTATTTTTTTAACATAACGTTTAACTTAGAATTAATTTACGAGAAATTAGCATCAGTCGGGAGGTTACCATAAAATTTACATTTTTTAATCATTAGCACACACTTAACTTTAGAAAAAAGTGGAAACAAGGTAATTGATAAGTAAAAGATTTATACATAATTAATTTCATCGACGTCAAGCAGTGCCTATAAATTATAGTATACTAGGTAACTGGCCATAGCCCTGTAGCTGATGTCATATCTATGTACCTGATGTCATAGCCATGTACCTGCTGTCATAGCCATCCATGTACCTGATGTCATAGCCATGTACCTGCTGTCATAGCCATGTACCTGATGTCACAGCCATGTACCTGATGTCATAGCCATGTACCTGATGTCATTGCCGTGTACCTGATGCCATAGCCATGCACCTGATGTCATAGCCATCTGATGTCATAGCCATGTTCCTGATGTCATAGCCATGTACCTGATGTAACGTTACTAAGGGAGGTTACTGTCCTGGGACCATAACATTACTAAGGGAGGTTACCGTCCTGGGACCATAACATTACTAAGGGAGGTTACTGTCCTGGGACCATAACATTACTAAGGGAGGTTACTATCCTGGGACCATAACATTGCTAAGGGAGGTTACCATCCTCGGACCATAACATTACTAAGGGAGGTTACTGTCCTGGGACCATAACATTACTAAGGGAGGTTACTGTCCTGGGACCAAAAAATTACTAAGGGAGGTTACCGTCCTGGGACCATAACATTACTAAGGGAGGTTACCGTCCAGGGACTATAACATTAATAAGGGAGGTTACTGTCCTGGGACCATAACATTGCTAAGGGAGGTTATCGTCCTAGTACCTTAACATTACTAAGGGAGGTTACCATCCTAGGACCATAACGTTACTAAGGGAAGTTACCATCCTAGGACCACAACGTTACTAAGGGAGGTTACCACCCTAGGACCATAACATTACTAAGGGAGGTTACCGCCCTAGGGCCATAACATTACTAAGGGAGGTTACCATCCTAGGACCATAACATTACTAAGGGAGGTTACCGCCCTAGGGCCATAACATTACTAAGGGAGGTTACCGCCCTAGGACTATAACATTACTAAGGGAGGTAACCGCCCTAGGACCATAAGGTTACTAAAGGGGGGAGCTTCAATCAATCGATTTCTCGATCTGTGGAACCCTGTTTATCAAATGATCTTTAATTAAGGTAGTTAAGTTAAAATGCATCATAATCTTTAACAAAAATATTTGAACTCAGCGGCTCTAAAACTGTTTTGAATCATGTCTCCCTAAGTAACGGAAAAAGGGGGGAGGGCTGAGCTAAAGTTAACAACCCACTGTTCGGACTGTGAATGACTAACTGAATTGAGAGTCGTCCCTTGGTTTGATATCACCAGTGTGCTAGCTAATGGTGTCACCAGTGTGCTAGCTAATGGTGTCACCAGTGTGCTAGCTAATGGTGTCACCAGTGTGCTATGCTAGCTAATGGTGTCACCAGTGTGCTAGCTAATGGTGTCACCAGTGTGCTAGGTAATGGTGTCACCAGTGTGCTGGCTAATGGTGTCACCAGTGTGCTGGCTAATGGTGTCACCAGTGTGCGTGCTAGCTAATGGTGTCACCAGTGTGCTGGCTAATGGTGTCACCAGTGTGCTGGCTAATGGTGTCACCAGTGTGCTAGCTAATGGTGTCACCAGTGTGCTAGCTAATGGTGTCACCAGTGTGCTAGGTAATGGTGTCACCAGTGTGCTAGCTAATGGTGCCACCAGTGTGCTAGGTAATGGTGTCACAACTTCACGACATACCCCATAGACGTCTTTCACGTCTGCAAGTTTCAATAACGGAAACTTACAGAGTTTTACATTTTCGGGTCACCTCTTGTTGTGGTGTCACCCTTTGTGATAGTGTCACCCAGTGCGGTCCGCACCTGCGCACCCAACTAGCGAAGCCTCTGGCTGAAGCAGATGCAATCACTTTGTGAGTTATTCCTTTTAACTGATATAAGAATTTCAGATGCTTCGATTGTGTTTTGACATTTATTCAAAACAGTGCTAAAAAAGGAGCCTGTGTGTGTTTGTGTGTGTGTGTGTGTGAGGGGGTCCTTGCCACAGAACAGTGTTAAATAGAAATTGTATGCAGCGATTGTTTAAGGTTTGATACCTAGGTCAGATATGGACGAGTGTGATGTCATAGTTTAAACACATCCGCAGTGTAATAAATAGCCTGATATTGATGTCTACTTAGTTTGGTCTTATCACAATAACACACCTACAATAGCTACACGTACACACCTACAATATCTACACGTACACACCTACAATAGCTACACGTACACACCTACAACAGCTACACGTACAAACCACAATAGCTACACGTACACACCCACAATAGCTACACGTACACACCTACAACAGCTACACGTACACACCCACAATAGCTACACGTACACACCTACAATAGCTACACGTACACACCCACAATAGCTACACGTACACACCTACAATAGCTACACTACACACCTACAACAGCTACACGTACACACCTACAATAATTACACGTACACACCTACAATAGCTACACGTACACACCCACAAAAGCTACACGTACACACCTGCAATAGCTACACGTACACACCCACAATAGCTACACGTACACACCTGCAATAGCTACACGTACACACCCACAATAGCTACACGTACACACCTACAATAGCTACACAAACACACCTACAATAGCTACACGTACACACCCACAATAGCTACACGTACACACCTGCCATAGCTACACGTACACACCCACAATAGCTACACGTACACACCCACAATAGCTACACGTACACACCTACAATAGCTACACAAACACACCTACAATAGCTACACATACACACCCACAATAGCTACATGTACACACCTGCCATAGCTACACGTACACACCCACAATAGCTACACGTACACACCTACAATAGCTTCACGTACACGCCTACAATAGTTCACGTACATACCTACAATAGTTCACGTACATACCTACATTGGCTACACGTACTCACCTACAATAGCTTCACGTACACACCTACAATAGCTACACGTGCACACCTACAATAGCTATACGTACACACCTATAATAGTTACATGTACATACCTACAATAGCTACACGTACACACCTACACTAGCTATACGTACACACCTACAATAGATATATGTACACAACTGCAATAGCTATACGTACACACCTACAATAGCTACACGTACACACATACAATAGTTACACGTACACACCTACAATAGCTACACGTACACACCTACAATAGCTACACTACACACCTACAATAGTTACAATACACACTTACAATAGCTATACGTACACACCTACAGTTGTAACATATACACACCTACAATAGCTACATGTACACACCCAAAATATTTACACTTACACACTTACAATATTATACGTTGCACTTTCAACTCTCTCTATTAATAAATATTACATTAGAAATGGAAATCAATTGCAGTACATCTTTATTTCATTTGGCATCTATAAATTTAAGAAGTTGTGTTTTCTGTCTTTGTTCTCGTTATTATTTAAAATAAAAAGTAGATGCGAAAAACCATGACTGAGAGGCTGGCTAACAAACACTTGACTCCACGAGTCCATGAGGCAGACATCAAGAGAATAGGACAAAACTGGAAGCTACTGGCGAGGCCAACAAGAATTTTAAGAAGTCTTGAGAAAATTCCAAACTTAATATTGGCTTCCATCGGTTATTGAGATCTCATTTTATCTTAAGGTGTAGATGTTAGCACGATAGATAATGTGAGAACAATATATGGCTGCTAACACAAGACATGAATGCTAAGACAAGTCATGGCTGCTAACAAAAGACATGAATGCTGACAGAAAACATAAATGCTAATCCAGTGCGTGGATGCTTTAACAAGACGTGGGTGCTAGCATAAGACATGGATGCTAACACAAGGCAAGGATGCTAACCCAAGCCATAAATTCTAACGCAAGACATAAATGTTAACATAAGGTGTGGATGCTAAAACATGACGTGGATGCTTAGACAAGACGTGGAAACGTTTTAATGACCGCCAACATGTATTATGTCACCACGTAAAAAAACAAAAACAAAGTTTGCTCCTTAAATGTCTCATCTCGTCTCGTCTTTCCAGTAGAGGACCAATACTCGAATTCATCTCAACTTTACATTCAAACACTGAAATCTGACATGTGTTGTGTTTAGACACTAACACGCCGTCGTCATGGGATCCACACCAGTTTTACTCTAGACATTACTGAGTAAACTACCCTGCTACTATCTCATTTAAACGATAAAATTATGAAGTAATGAAAGACTTGACAATAAAAATATGGGAATGAGCCCCCCCCCCCAACCCGAGGATGACGCCTCCACTTCGGGTCTGGTCTCAGATCACCCACCGGCCTGCCGCCCATGGACAAGCCGGCATGTTCAGCCGGACGGCGCCGCGGATCAAAATATGCCGGCTATTAAAGAGTGTGGACGAATCAAAGCTCGTACTGTCATGGCGGCACGCATGTTGAATAACGGAGCTCAGTATCCCGTCACTCCGCGGGGCCGATGATGACTTCCACGGCACGTGACTCGGCTGCCATGTTTGATTTCCCAATTATAATGGGAGCGTTGGTCAGCTTTCACTTGTACTGTCGTGGGCTTCATGCAAGTGTTGCCGTCGACCGTGGGGGAGAAAAGAGGGGGGAGGGGAGGTGGTTGGGGGGGGGGAGGGTGCTATTAATGCCTCGCAGATTTTTCCAGTGTCGTCGATGATCTCCCAGCCCAGTGATTAAGTTTTTATCACAAACACAAATCGCCGCATGCCACATCTCTACGCGGTTAGGCAAAAATGCCAAGTAATGAACTGAGAATGGGATATAAAAAAAAAAAAGATGGCGTCCAGTTCTGGAAGCTTCTGAAACTGATTCGTGAGGTTTTCACAGCTATCACAGAGAAATCCTCATGAACCAGTCAATTAGCATACAAGTAAAGGGAAACGACGCGGAATTTACTGCGAATTCGTTGCATTTTAGCTAAACCATCTTTTGAACCATACATACAATCAACTCGTTCTGTTTTCAAAATTGTTAGCCTAGTCAAATTTCAAAATCGTTTTTCCTTTTTCAAGTCCAAAAAGCTGTCTTAAAGATAACGAAGAATTAACAAATAGCTTATAAGATACATCATTCTCAATATCCCTATATTTACATATTGACTCGTATCTTTTAATAATTTTTTATGAAATCGGACCTTAAATACATACATACATATACATATACATATACATATATATATATATATATATTAATAGGTTTCCGCCATATTATGACAAGGCCTTTAGCAGACGATTCTTTCCTTTGCACCAAATCACGTATGTTTCGGATTATAACAACAAACAAATAGCGATATACAAAATATCAGTAATAAAGCAACCAGTTCAATTTTGTTATTTTGTAAATTAGATGTCATAGACAAACTATGTAGATATGTAGTACAATAAAAAAAAATAATAGCATGACGCTGAGTCTTATGATAAATGACCACGATCTCAAGAAACACTTTCAATGACCAGGGACACTGCCTCGCGACTGTGGACAGTTGTCCGGTGATACCTCGGTGACATTTCAACATGCTGACTTTTAGACTAACCTAACAGCCGTGAGGCCACGGGCCCACAATAGGTGCGACACGGGGGTGGTCCACTGACCATTGTGTCTTAAGGTCATGTACGACCAGACAGGTCAGTCGCGATGGACAACCCAGTGCGATCGGAGCGTGCTTCCGGTGGATCCCAGCGACGGTGGCGAAGTGCTTTACGGGTCTTATCGTCACGTGCTAGTCCCGGTCTTATGGTCACGTGCTAGTCCCGGTCTTACTTGGCAGTCGGAAGACGCGGCGCGAGGTGCGAGGTTAAACACAATGTAATGACAGTTAAGGGGGCGCTATCCTCATCAAGAAATGACTGGTTGCTACAGACGCCTGACGTCATAAGGATTCGGGGGGGGAGAGGGGGTGGTGGTCGGCAGGTCAGGTGATGGGGGCGTCAGAAAATGGCAACTCCAAGAAATGACCGTCTCGAGTGTTCATCAGCGGTGACACGTCACGTGTCAATGTCCACACCCGCGTCTTGTACTGACCACTGGTCCCTGGCCACGTGCTGTTCTTCTAGCTTGAAGAAATGTATGTTTGGGGCATTTTAATGAGAGCTATTGATGTTGGGACATGTTCTGTTATATGCCATCATACGCACTTGAGCGATAGAGCAATGACTTCAATGAGCGCTAGTGTAGGGGCCCCCCTCGAAGTATACTTTAAAATAGTTTAAGTTATTTAATTATTTTCTTCATGTTTCAACTCATTGAAAAAGTCCCCAATTATTTGAGAATTTACGAGGATTCTGAAATCTAAATCCAGATTGACTGGCCTAAAATTTATTTTTAAAAATAAAAAGAGTAAAAAAAGCAACAACAATTAGGTGCCAAGTCAAAAAAGTTCACTTCTATTAAAAGACAGTTGTGAACGTTTCAGATAATGCCGCCATAATTTTATATATGTTACAGGCAAAGTGTGAATTTCAGGCATTTTATAGAATGCCTTGGTAATGTATAGAATACCTGATGACTGCAGGCAAAGTATGTAATGATTGCTATTTCATGGCACTCTATAGAATTCCGATTTGTCCGGTAAAGTATGCAGCTGGCCTGCCCCCGCCATTTTTTCCAGCCACTTATGTTTGCGGTGGTGCTTTGGTCGTTGTTTGATGATGGCAATGGAAGCCTGTGAGTGTTAAAAGTTATTGCAAGACAGCGTTTAGCCGATACGAGGTCCCATCACAGACAATATTGCCAAAATTCTTCTCATGACGTCAGTTCATATCATCCGGCTGAGATTCCACACACGTGCTCCAATAACGTTCCCCGTGGATTGCTGTGTGACCATGTCGGGAGAGAATGTAATGCTAGGACAGGAATCAAGCTACATTGACATGCCGAAAACAGCGTTTAAAAAAAAAAAAAACTGAAACTGTAACCAAAAGTTTGTGGACGATGTGAAAATGGCTAAGGCCACCATTAAACAAGAACCATTGGACTAATTGCTGGTGAAACCTCATGATGTCACGATGGTAGAAAATAAGAGTTAGTTGATCTACTCTGTTAAAGAAGGCGTGTGTGCCTTTTTGTTTTACGTTGCGGCAGGGGCGTCGCTAGGGTTGGTGTCACCCGGGGCGGTAGCTCATGGTGTCACCCCTTCAGGGGGCGTCCATAAATGACGTCACGCGACGTTGCCGATTTCCCCCC
>MUZC01001418.1:62056-77952 GCA_002072015.1 Radix auricularia
CAAAAAAAAAAAAAAAAAAAAAAAAAAAAAACACTATTTTATATTTGAAAATAAGTATGTTTCAAACCACTTTTTTGTCATTTAATTATTTATTTAGTGTCGGTCTACTTGTAATATTGTAACACCCGTGATGCTATGTAAAAGACATCACATAAATTGTAAGCCAGTGATTTTCAAACTTTTTCGTATCAGACGACCGGCAAGAATTTTTCCTTTTTTTAGGCATTAGGTACCATTGCATTCTTTTCCCGTTTTGACATGATTTTCTCTGTACTGATTTGATAGTAAAATAAGCCCTTACACAGCTTAAAGCCCTATAAGATTAAGTATGAATTCGGCTTGTTTTATATATTACATTTTAAAAAAAATATGTTTAGTTGCCATGGCATAGCAAGACAGCTAATGAACAATGCAGCGGTGATGTTAAAAACCTCTTGATGTGATTAACCTTCGCGATTAAGCTCGCTAATGTGACTATTGATATTACACGGCTCATTGCTATGTTGATTGAACTAGAATATATAGATACAAGTCAATTCCTCAAATTAATTTCGATCTTCTAATGACAGTTTTCAAAGGTATTTGATCTAAAATTATCACATTGATATCACATCTCAAGTTTTCTAAAAATTATTAGGTATCCGGGTATGCGCTGGAAGAGGAAAATAGCCAATACTGTACGAACCCCACATTTGTGCAGAAAAGTAGGGTGTCATATTGTGCGTCGCAAAATACAGTAATTCCTGCAAGTTGAGGACTGAAAAAATACTATGACATTATTAAAATATACAATATTATCATAACTTTTTACTCTGAAGCTCACAAGTTTTTTTTTTCAATTCTTATTTTAAATTAATATGTTTTAAATGTATTTTTTAAAAAAAAATCCCTCATTTGACTGACAGGCATCGCGTAAGAAAGAGGTCGGTGAACAGGGGTAAATTACCTCGTATGTGGTCAAAAGGGTATTTTTTGGGGTAATTCAGACTCATTTAGGACATATAACATCCCCTGCACCCCACTAGATATATTCAAATATGTCATGTGTACGTGCACGCTTGGTAACATAAGCCCACTATTGAACCGGTTCCTTCCAGAAAATGCATTGGTTAAAATTGTCATCTATGTAGATTTCTTATTTACGTACTATACGAAGACACCTAAATCCAACCTACTTTCATTTATATTGACACGAGTGACAATTATCCTAACCTGACTGTATCAAGTATCCTATATGTCATATTTAAAACTAATGCCTTAAAAACTGAGTTCAAAAGAAAGTTTTTTTTGTGCTCCTTTCGAATTGCGATGTCGAGAATTTGATGCATTCAATAAAGTTAATGAATACTTTTGACTAATTTTAAATGGACACATTTATCATTATATTTAGAATAACCAGAGGCGTTTAACAAAAAACCAATCGAAAAATTATATCAAACTTAAAACGTTTATAATTGTATCAAATAGATTCCCCCCCCCAAACCACCCCCCCAAATGGATATTCCGTGTCGTTTTGACTTAAAATATCTACATATAATCCTAATTAGATCGTTTTAGACACTTGTCCTGTATGTAAAACTCTCCAGTTGCAGTTTCGGGGGGGGGGAGGATAACTGACCAAAAAAAAAACCCACTTCGCAGACTCCTGCCGTGAGTGAACCAAGCGAAGCTGAGGTTACATCACAAACGCTTTGATGTCAACATCAAACGACGCAGGGTAACACTTTTGTATGTTCTCTTGTGGGTTCTCAAACTTAAGAATTATAATTATATTTAATTTTCGTGTCTTGATAACTTACGCCAACCGGCGACTGATGGCCTATCGACGGGCATTTTGAGAAGCACTGAAAAAAAAAGTTATTAAATAAATTTTCAGTGACCAAATATTACAGTGGAAGTTTTATTTAAAGTTACCCTTTAAATGTGACGTCACATTTCTTCAACCCCCCTCCCTCCCCCACGTCACGCATCGTCACAAAAGTGAGACCCTCCTCCCCCCTAGGAGCGTGACGTCATTTATGGACGGCCCCTTAGTTGTCGATATTTATTGATGTTCTATAATCCTCGTCCATTAGCCCATACTCTGCCTCACCATACTCTGCCTCACCATACTCTGCCTCAGCATACTCTGCCTCACCATACTCTGCCTCATCATACTCTGCCTCACCATACTCTGCCTCACCATACTCTGCCTCACCATACTCTGCCTCACCATACTCTGCCTCACCATACTCTGCCTCACCTATACCACACGACGTCTCTCTTTGGATTCAGTTTAAAAAAATCATGTTAAGCCTGGTCCCTTTTGGAACTCAGGACGTGTTAGCGCATTTTCGTATTATGTATCAGTACTTATGTTAGATATCAGCATTATGTAGTTATCAGTAATTGTGTTTAGATTTTAGACATATTTTCATGAATTTTCTTGTGTAATGAATATACCTGACATTTTTTTTATTTAAAAGTCATTTCTTTACATTTTAAAATTTTTTATTTTCTCTTTAATCTAACTACAAGTCACCACAAATGATGACGTAAAACTCTCTAAACTTTTACACATATTCTAATGACGTCAACTAAAAAAAAACTAATTCTTTTGCACGCTTTCGCACCACTCTTCAATGCTTGAAAAACTATGTATTCGACTTCCGGCAATGTCGGCCGTTCCCTGCGCTAGTGTTACCTCTCGATTCGAAATATTTTTTGGTAGTTTTAACGGGTTTTTTTAACGGATCGAGTAACTGAGTGTTGATGCACAAATGGCAGGTCAGGACATACAAAAAACATATATACCTCATGGGTCTAGGACTTATGGATGCTGAGATCAAG
The DNA here is from genome assembly GCA_002072015.1 of Radix auricularia. NCBI lineage: Eukaryota > Metazoa > Mollusca > Gastropoda > Lymnaeidae > Radix > Radix auricularia. Next base: position 64,886 of record MUZC01001418.1, read on the forward strand.
GGTGATGACAGACGGACGGACGGACGGACGGACAAAACGAGTGCAATAGCGCATTCGACTTCTCGAAAATGCGCTAAAAACTTTATCGCAGTCTTATTAACAATCGTAAATTGGAAATGAAGATTTAAAAAAAGAGACATTTAATCCTCAGAAACGTTAAGTTTGTAGAAATAAAGAATAATAACAAAGCGGCGTAAGTCGTGAAGTGGCGATCAATAAATGTCAGTCAATCTGGTATCAATATCCAACATAAAATTCCTGATTGGTTTTTAAAAAAGAAAAACAATTCAGTATTATGTAAAGCTCCCATTCATAGCATTCTTAATTTTTGATATAAATATATTTATTTATAGTCAAGACAATGTACGTTATGTGAGATGATGTTTTGTCTGGTAAATTAATGGACTGCCGCCGACATTATTAGGTGTAAGAAACGAGTCCAAAAATTTTGAGTGCGTATTTTGCGGATAGTGTGGGGGGCGGAGGCTGTCTGTGCTGGTGTTTCTAGTGAATATATAATTACACCTGCTTTTTCTAAATACATTTAGAAAAAACAAACTTAATTAATTCTATTTTATTAATTTATTAGTATATTATTATTGAAACAAATAAGAAACTGCTGACATCAGGGTTGACTCATTTTAACTATAAAGGTATAAAAATACCGAAATTCGGAGGAATTTATTATTATTTCTACAAAATCCTTCTTCGTACTATTTGAATATATACAGAATAATTACTACTTAAACTCGGGAAGCACTTTAAATTTTTAAATATGTTTTCAACGATTGTAATGAACTACATGGTATAGATATAGCACATTATAGCACATGGTAATCGATTAACTTAATTAAGATATTGTTGATCCTCGGCTTATTTCGCATACGGGCCTACAAACCTTAGAGGAAACATTGCTCACACACACAGAGTCTAATCACTTTCAAAACTTGTCAATCTTCACACACCACAGCAGTTTTTCCACAAAATCAAGTATTCACATATTTCTATTGTTTCCTAGCCAACCCCTACAGTCTCATGCTCCATTATTAGTAGCTATTCGGAGTTGATCGGAATTATACATATTTTTAACCATGTATTCCGAAATTCCGACAAGACCTGTAATGCTCCTTTTTTTTTTTTTTTTTACTATTAAAATTGTTCACGTTATAAAATTCAGATGATGGCAAATAAAAAAATAAAATAATAATAAAAGGCGAATATGACATTAAGCAATGTATCTCGATGATGCCGCTTCCTTGGGTTTTCCTTGCACTTCTGTTATCAAAGTAATCAGTGAACATCTATCTCTAAATCTTTCTTCGTTGCCCATCCCAGTGGGGTAGCGAGGGGGGAGGGGACAAGGGGGAAAATGCCCCAGGCGGCATTTGGCTAGGGGCGGCAAATTCCTAATTGTTAATTAGTTTCTAACAATGACTATTTTTTAAAGTAAGTTGAGCTTTTTATCGAAATAAAAGAAAAAGAAAATAGAAACTTTTTACTAAAAGAAATCAAAGAACTATCCTAAGGTATGTGAACGTTTCTTCTGCAGCACTTTAAAATCCTTATTGGTTATAATTTTATCTGATACTAATGCTACTGTAGAAACAAACAAAAACTAACATAGTATGAGAACGTGAAAAAAAACTAGTGGTAAATTAGTTTATTCTTCAAATTTTATAGCGGCCCATGTTGTAAAAGCAAAAAATGACCGTACTTTATCAATTTCAACATAGCCAACCGACTGCTATGACCGTTAAATTGTTTTGGACGTGGGGAGGGGGGGGGCGGCAAGTTCCTAGTTAATTAGCTTCTGAAATTGAAAAATGTTAAATTAAAGTTAAGAAAAGTAAAAGTAAAAAAATAATTTTAAAAAAAGTCGAAATAATAAATAAGAAGAAATATGGAAACTATTCTTAAAATACTTGAACATTTCTAATGCCAAAACGTTAGTGAATCTAATTTCTTTTGATACTAAATATACTGAGCTAAAATAAAAGACATATCGGTTGAAGTTGTAAATGAACATGAGAATAATGTGCTGAAGCATATAATTGATTCAAGATTGTTTTTAACGTAATAAAGCCACTGGTTAATTATTCCAAAGCATCATTTCCGTTTTTGGAGAGGTTGATGTTTCTTACTGGAGCTAAGTTTCATATTATTTTCATTTATTTCTCAAATTTAATTATACTTAATCCTTTCTAAAAACACTAATCTAATCTTTATTTATTAAAATAATAACAATATTTGCTGTTTAATAATATTATATTGTGTATTTTACTATTTTTTGCACTAAACTTACTAAGACCTGTTAAGGCAGCCATTTTTATTATTATTGTTTTGAACTAACCGTAACTTTTCACATAAAATAAAAGCACAAATAAACCTCCCAAATAACTTGAATTACATAAAATAAACATACAAAGCTAAATTTAATTGAACTTAATACAAAAATAAACGCACTTTAGTGACTTTAAACAAATTATACTTAAACTTATACTTATAGTATAACAATAATTAAATAGGCCTAATAGAAATATCTTAACTCTAAATATATCTTAAGTCTAAATCTAAGACTAAGTCTAGTTGAGACTACTTGTCCTAATACTTAAACTAGTAAACTAGCCTTACTGAAAATGAGAATCTTAATCTTAGTAATAACCACAATACTTTTAAGGGCATTATCATTAACTTCAACCAAAACACATCCTAAAAATCATAGTAACATCTATAGTTATAAACCACCACAACACTAAGCACATAGACTCAGTAACTGACTACACCTCTATCTTAAGTACAATAAAAGAAATTACACTAAAACAATGGAAACATAAAATATGTAGACATAGGCAAGAGCACCTAATTTTAATATTGCTTCTCTCCGGCGATATAGAACGTAACCCAGGCCCAGTATCATTTAAATGCCAACTTTGTACAAAAACATGCACAAGTAAACAAGGAGCAATTCAGTGTGACACCTGCAATGAATGGTACCACACAGTTTGCCTGCATGTTAATACACCCAAGTACATATCAATGGGTCTAAGAAATAAATATACATCTTGGCACTGCACACATTGTGGATTTCCTCAAATCAATTCAGACCTGTTTAACCATAGGGACCTGATTACCACAAACTTTTACAGTGTTTTGGCTAATTCTAATATAAAAAACACCCTAGATAAAATCAGACCTGCCACACAAACCCATGAAAATAAAAAATCTAATAATACTGACAATCAATACACGCTTAAAACTCTAATAATTAATTTTCAAAGCATAAAAAATAAAATTCCAGATTTAGAACTCCTAATAAAAACAGAAGAAGCAGACATAATTGCTGGTTCTGAAACTTGGTTGAACCCCAATATATATAACTCTGAAATTTTAAGCAGCAATTACAATATATTTAGAAAAGATAGAACAGACAATCATGGTGGCGTCCTACTTGCAATAAAATCAACTCTCATAGCTGAAGAAATTAACACACAACCAAACTCCAATATAGAATCTGTTTTCTGCAAAATAATTACACCAAACTCATCACCCTTTATTGTAGGCAGTCTATATAGGCCACCAAATACAAACATAGAATACATGAGGAATCTCTGCAGTCAACTAATTTACATTAAAAACAATNATAAAAATGCTGTAATTTGGACTATGGGGGACTTAAATCTTCCAGATATAAATTGGAAAAAATATACAATCGATAGCCACCAAAATAATAAAGAAATTAATGAACATTTCTTAGACACAATAAACAACATAAACCTAGAACAGATAGTAAAAAAAGCAACTAGGAAAAACAAAATACTAGATTTATTCCTAACAAACAGACCAGGACTAGTAGTAGACTGCACAATAATTCCTGGGCTGTCTGACCATGATATTGTTAGGGTAACCAACACAATAAAAACTAAAATAAATAAGATGCCTAGAAGAACAATATATCTTTGGAATAAATGCAATTTAATAAAATTACACCAATCAGCTTCTAATTTCCAACAAAATTTCCTAAGTAAATTCAGCATAGTTAGCCCTGTAGAAGAAATATGGAAGGAAATAAAAACATATCTAAAAACCATAATGGATCAGAATGTTCCAACAAAAATAACTTCAAATAGAATTAATAAATGCTGGTTCAATTTTAAATTAAGAAAGTATTGCAAACTAAAGGAGAATTTATTTAAGAAATTTAAGGCTACCAATTTAGAAAGGATACACAAAAAATACTTCAAAATTAAGCACCTGACACAGAAACTTAGCCGTAACCTCCAAAATAATTATATAAACAATGTGATAACTAAAGATAACAATAAAAACTTATGGTCCTTTATCAAATCTAAAAAAATGGAGCCTTCAGGTATAGCCACACTAAAAGGCTCAAATAATAAAACCTATAATGATAATCAGAATAAAGCAGTGCTCGATTTAGGGAAAAACCAGTGCCGGGGATGATTTTTTTTTCCAGCAGAGCCGGGGATAAACGCCATCCCCGGCGGGGATGGTAGAAGTTAAAACAGAGCCGGGGATGGAGCCTTACAGTGCCGGGGATATCCCGGTTTCCGCAACAAATTGAGCCCATCTACTAATCCTGCTACTACCACTACTACTATTACTACTACTACCACTTCTACTACTACAACTACTACTATAATATAACATGACACAACAAGTGAAAACAAATTATTTACAAACTTAAAAACAAATGATATGCAACAGGTTCTAATGTTGAAATACATTTTAATTCGTTTGTGATATTTTTTTAAACATCTTGGTTGATTTACAGTTTTTAATAAAAACTAGCTTGTTGCTGAAATGGAATTTACTTTTAAATGGAAAGTGTGTTGTTTTCGTTTTTAGCTAATAGATATTGTTGCTGATGTTGCTGCAGTAGATGATGTTGTTGTTGATGCAGTAGTTGATGTTGTAGATGAAATTGTTGTTGATGTAGTTATTGCTAATGGCGTTTGTTGTTCATGTTATTGATGATGCTGTTGTTGATGACATTGTTTATGTTGCTTTCGTTGTTGTTGTATATTTGAAATTGATCTTATCAATTTTAAACAGTTATTTTCTAAAAATCAAAACTATTTAAACAAATTATGGCGATGTTCCATAACTACTTCTTTTGTTGCCAGAAGGTAGGTTGCTAACAGAATGCCTTCCGTCTTTTAGCCACTTTGTGGCATACAACTTGGCATCAAAATGTTGAAGTGGCCGACCATTAATTTTAATAAAAAGTAAGTGATTGATAGTTTCAACATCTAATGAATTCCGAAGAGATGTGTGAGTTAAATTCATCGCGCTGAATCCTCGCTAACAATCAGCAGTAGATATTGACAGAACATCTAATCTCTTGTAAAAATCATTAAGTTCTGCATCAGCATCATGACCATCTTTTGTCATGCGAAATTGGTGTAGTGGTTAAATTTTCAAAAATTTTTGAAGTTCCATAATTTTACTATCTTCATACAACATTAACTCTTCTGTGTTTTTGGCCAATTTGCCTTACATAAAACTTCAGCATGTTTCAATACTAATGTGCTGTTGTCAAAACGGGAGGAGATGTTGTCAACCAAACTTTGAAAAAACTTTTTCTTAAAATTGTGAAACTTTGTTTGTTCCGCTTCCGTTGGTGGCATAAGCTTGATTTCTTTGAAAGTACCTGTGCAAGAAAATTCCTTTAAAAAATCCTGACCACTGACACCATTATATTCTTTGAAGGCTGACAATGTTTTTATAGCATTTGAAATCTCAGCATTTACTGAGGTTGAATTATTTTGTAAAAATAGTGACAAACTTTTAACAACTTCAAGGGCTTCTTTGATTATTGTTAGTTGGTAAACAAAAATCCATTTCTTCAGTTTATGACTTATTCCCCTGTATTTAGTTCTATCTCGAACATTTCTGCTCATATTCATATCCAAACTGAGTGTTTCAAAATGTTTCACTATAGCTGGATATTTTTGCCAGATTGCTTGAACACTGCGCAAAGAGGATGCCCCCCAACGAATATCAAATATACGACCAATTTTTAGTAATTCTGTGTGTACTTCTTTTGACAAAATTTCCAATTGATTTATATTCTTTGGTGATTTTGAAAAATGTGAATATAATGATTCAGCAACTATCTGAAAGTGTGAGAGTTCTGTTGATGATTTTAATGCATCATGAATAGCTATTTTCAATTTGTGAGCCATGCAGTGAAAAATAACAAAATCAGTATTCATTTTCTGTTTAAATAATGCCAAAGCACCTTTCATTTCACCTTGTAAATTACTTTCGCCATCAGTGCAAATTTCAATAAGTTGCCTTTTCAGTATATCATCTGTAAATCCAAACTTATGTAGAGCTTCAAGCAATGAATTTGCAATATCTTCACCCGTTTGACTAGGCAGTTCAAAAATATCTAAAAACCAATTGTTAATTTCATTGTTATAAGCTACTCGTATATAAAAAATCAGACAAGTTTTCACAGAAACTGAAATACTTTCATCTAATAATAAGGAAAAATTTGCTTCAGTCTTAAACAGAATGTATTTTAAAAGCTTTTTCTTCATTTTTATAGAAACAAAATTTATAATATTTTTGCTAGAATCATCTGAAAAAAGACACTTCCCTATATACATCCAGGCCATTTAGTTCCTGAAGAAGCATAATTTCCGGATGTGAAGTAAATACACAATCACGCTTACAAACTGTGTATGCTGTGCGAAAAATACATGATGTAACTTCCACTTGATTCTGATGTTGAAGATGCCATAAGTTCTCACTTTTTGATAAACTTTCTTCAATCAAGCGTTTTTCTTCAATTAATTTGATATTTACATAAATTCCATGTGACACACTCTTACCATGTTCTGTAATTTTGTCATTGAGTGGGACGTGGTGGTCGAGAGGTAGCGCTCTCGACTGTCATACCGATGGTCACGAGTTCGAATCCACACGAAGGTGAGGATTTGTTCCCGAGGCCTGAGGAGTCCCCAAGTCACACCCAGCTCCGAATGGGTACCTAACTAGACAATAGTTAGGCGGCTGGGGTAACGCGTGGAATCCCCATAGCCGTGGCCTGTGTCCGCTGCATCACTTGCCAACAGATCATCTCTCATGGTCTGTGGACGCAATTATCTTCTGCATAGAAGGAGCGTCTCTATATCTAAGATAAGATAAGAGTTTTTAAATTTTTAAAATATTTTTTTAGAATTTATACAAGTATGGAGATACTTTTAACAAAAGTTTTCTCTATTCGCATTCTTTCTTTTCCATGCAAGCCTAATTTTTTTTACTGAAGTACAATATGTACAGATTACTTTTCCATCGGCAGTGGCTTGGAGCCATGGTCTGCTTTTCTGCCATGTTTTGAATCTTGCTAGGGATAGTCGCTAAGGAAAAAATTCGCCCTGTATGGGTTGTATGTTTACTTCATTAATTAATTCATTCAAATTTTTATCGGTATTCAATGTATTTAAGGTTCATCACATGTATTTTGGAAATATTCTACATTTTTTGGTCTGATACTGACATAATGAATCTCAGTAACTTGCCCGAAAACCACTTTATTTGCATCCAACAATGATTGCGTTCTGTATTTCACAACCATGCTGTGCCCATTGTAATGCCAAATGTGTATATCTGTTCCCAAAATATCTGCTTTGGCTCGCACTATTGGTTCATCACACCAATGCCCATCCAATCTTTGGCATTCTAAATATGCAGTGAAATCTTTATAATCTTCTTTAATTAAAAATGATTCTTCAATGCAATTTGGATGGTTTTCTAAATAAGTCACTGCATCCTGTCTCAACTGCCAAGCATTGTATGAAGATATTGGATTTACACAACTGGATTGTTGAAGTTGGTCGATTATGGCGTGAAAAAAAACAGTTACCATCACTTGGTACATAAACAACAATGCATCCTCACTCTTCAACTATTTTTCTCACATTTGTTAGAACAACATTGGAGTCCCCGATGCCTGAAAATGAAAACAATACAGTATGAATTACAAATGAATGACTGTCAGAGCAGACACACTTCTAGAAGTAGGATGGAAAGCCAGTTTTCAGACCTGCCTCTCCAATAAACATGAATAACATCCCCACACCATACCATCCCTTGATCTATTTAATGGCTTATTTGAGGACCAACTCCTAAATCTGCCCCTGTGTCAGTGTATTGATATCAGCATCACCAAGAACAAAATCATTTTAAATTACATCATTTGATTAAATTTTTATAACATCTGATGTATCTAAACCTATTGATTCTATCTTTCTTGACAGCTTATTTAATAACACTGTTTACGAGCTAATAGATTTTTTCTACTAATTATTTTATATTAATAATAATATCAATCAATATATATTATATATTCAACTGCTTATGAATTTTGATTTTAATTTCAAATCAAACTTATTAAAGCCAAATAAATAAACTTATAATAATTATTTAATCGGTTTATTAATAAATTATTAATAATTAATGACTTACTACAAGACGTTGTCTGAAGAAGCTGAAGATCATCATTGTGAGATTTCACTCTCCGGATTACAGCATTTTTCGTAAAAGACCATTTTTGTTGTGTTAACGTTTTAAACTTTTTACAAGACGGCTCTTTAGACATTTCAATTTAAAACGAAAATTAAAAAATATTTATTTTAAATATAATTCTAATAAACCGCGCTTTATGACAAACAAAAAGTGAACTTAAAATTGAAACCAAAGACTATAAGAAAACGAAACAAAGAATTATTTTCACTTATGTTTATTTAAATTAATTCGGTAGATGGAAGCGCAGGTACCAAATTTTTCTATTAAATAAAAAATTTCGTGATTGAAAATTTGACACTGCTGTAACTTACCGTTACCACTTATTCGGCTTAAAAAACCAGTGCCAGGGATAAAAAAAAAATTCTGCAGAGCCGGGGATAAATGCCATCCCCGGCGGGGATGGTAAAGGTTATAGCAGAGCCGGGGATGGAGCCTCGCAGTGCCGGGGACATCCCCGGCATCCCCGGCGGTAAATCGAGCACTGCACCCTCAACAAACATCCTTTGTTTTCAAACATGCCCATTGCAGTTAACCCCTTACAACCGATTTCTTGTCTATGATTGAATCCATAACAATACATCGATATTAATTTTTCCCAAACTCCTCATCAGATTCATGCAGCAAAGGAACTCAATATGTGATGTTAGTGTGGTAGACATATAAAACGAAGGCGTAGGTTTGTAAAACATTTATTATACGATATAAGATAACATCTTTAATGTTTACATTGGTTCATAAGGCATTGGCATCTTAAGGCACACAACACAATTAAAAACCTTTTTTTTAACCTTGACACATATTTAATTTTATTACAATTGTTTAGAAGCATAGTCATTCCTGTTTAGAATTAGAAATGTTTTATTCAAGATGGCGAGAGATGCAGGCAGCAAGGCACAATTTGTTTGGAGAGTAAGGTGTTGAGATAACGCGAGAATTTAATATTGAGAGAATTTTGTATGGAGATTAAACCTTTCGAGATTTGGTTGGGGTTTGGTAGTGCACAGAGGAATTCTTGTTTAAAGAGTATGTGTCAAAGATGGAAGGAGTGGCGCATAGCTGGGTCACAAGGTAACAAGAAACTGAAATAAGAAACGGTGTTACTGTTGGGCACCGATATATATTTAAGTTACAACACGGCTAAGGAATGTTGCCTTCATTTGATGTGCTCTAGCTCAACAACAGATTGAAACACAGATGCCCATTAACACGGACAACAGTTGGAAACCATTGATAACACCTGGGATGTAATGAATTCACGCATGGCTTTCAACTATATCCCCAAAGGGAGAGCTACATGATCAAAGTTAACACACTGGAGTTAAACTTCTCACCACACTGGAGTTAAACTTCTCAGCACTTTAGAGTTTAACTTTTCACTAATTTGAGTAAAACTTCCCACCACACAAGAGTTAAACTTCTCACCACACTAGAGTTAAACTTCTCACAACACTAGAGTTAAACTTCTCACCACACTAGAGTTAAACTTCTCACCACACTGGAGTTAAACTTCTCAGCACTTTAGAGTTTAACTTTTCATCACACTAGATTTAAACTTCTCACCACACAAGAGTTAAACTTCTCACCACACTAGAGTTAAACTTCTCACCACACTAGAGTTAAACTTCTCACAACACTTGAGTTAAACTTCTCACAACACTAGAGTTAAACTTCTCACAACACTAGAGTTAAACTTCTCACAACACTAGAGTTAAACTTCTCACAACACTAGAGTTAAACTTCTCACCACAGTAGAGTTAAACTTCTCTGTGTGTGTGTGTCCGCTTCCTGTGTGAACTTACAATTTTACAATTTTAAACATATTCAATAAATATATATACACATAGATGGTCCGCTTGGACCAGTCACGTGATCACTGCAGGGTGCAGGGTACCAAGGGGAGTCGTGGAGTCTAGTTGTCAAACACAAAAAAATCCAACTGATATCACCGAGAGTCCACTACTAAAAATGTTTATTATATATTGGCACATTGCTGTAGCTGTTCCTTAAAATTGTTTTTATTTGTATGGGGAAAATCTGGTTAGATATATATAAGGAATAAATATTGCAAGTTATTCATTTTTTTTATTTTAAGATGTTAGCTACTGATCTTTGGTAAACCATATGTGTGTGGTTTCAGAGGCGTCACCGCTAAAAGTGAGTGGTAGACTTTGTAAATGTTACAAATGTGCTAAGACAAAGTTTAGAGAAGGTCGTGTTGTCACATGAACACCCATGTAAGACCTCCAGCAAGAGTTACTGTGGGCATCCGGCTAGAATTATAGCAGGCATCCGGCTAGATTTATAGTAGGCATTCAGTCAGATTTATAGAGGCATCCGGCTAGAATTATAGTAGGAATCCGGCTAGATTTATAGTAGGCATTCAGTCAGATTTATAGAGGCGCCGGCTAGAATTATAGCAGGCATCCGGCTAGATTTATAGTAGGCATCACGGCTAGATTTATAATAGGCATCCGGCAAGATTTATCAATAGTCATCCAGCTAGATTTATAGAAGACATCCAGCCAGATTTATAGTAGGCATCCGGCTAGAGCTACCGTGGGCAGCCAGCTAGCTGTATACATAGTTCTCCTCGCCGTTAGGGCGGCCTCAGTTGTACGTCAATGTTATGTTGATGCTCAATTATATGTCAATGTTATGTTGATGCTCCGGTTTCTGTACGACTGTTGGGCTGGAGTTTGGTACACGTCGTTACAGTAGTAGCCGTATGGGGAGCTCAAGCTGCTACTTCCGGGTGGGTAGCTGGACAAACAAGGCTCGCTGTTCACCGAAAAAGGTGTCAGCGGTGATTCTTGGTGCGTAGACAAAGGTGCGTAGCCTACTGGAAGCCCATGAGCCCTATTGGAATTTCCCGAAAAATGGACGCTTTCGCCGGGTGTCGCATTAGGTCGATGCGCCATGGCTCCGGGCGATCGTCGTGTCTGGGAGGAGAGGTCCCTGAGGGAAGTTGCTTGGCGTTGTGACAGGGGGGCGGGGGTCAGGGGCGGCGTTGTCGCGTTGTCCACCCTGGTGGGCTGGGTCGGGGGTGGTGGGTAGATGACGTTGTCCAGAGATGACGTCATAACGTTCGGAGACCTCGCCACGTGACTAAGCCGACAGGAATTGAACTCTCTCTGACCTTGACCCTCGTCCGCGCGGCGCTGGGGTGAGGTCAGGGTGATGTATGTGGGTTCTTGGGGGCTCTGCTCTTTGTTGTAATCTTCCGCCGGCGAGCCGTACTTGGCCATGCAGTCCAGCGGACGTGGGGAGGAATCTTGATGGTGAAAGGCTGGCGAGATTGCCTGGTAAATGTCGTTGTGATAGTCCTGTGCGGGCTGAGGCTGTGACGAGGGCGGCGAGCTGGTCATATATGAGTTCTCTAACGGTTCAGACTTGACCGGGTGACTGTGGGAATCCGACCTGGGATCAGAGCTTGGACTTTTGTTGTAGTTCTGGACTTGACTTAACCTGTACCTCATAAGGCTCTCTCGCTCGTAGCCGCCGGTAAAGTTCAGGTGGTAGGCGTTGAAAGGGTGAGGTGAACAGCTCATGTTATGAGCAAGGGGTGGGTTCGAACCCAACATCTGAGACGAGCGGTGGTCGCCGGCTGGGCTTCTGCTCGTGGCCTGGCCGCTACACGCCTCGTCCTTCCCGCCCAAACTGAACATCTTGATGTCGTTGTCATGGCAACGGGGGTGGTAGGCCAGCTTGGAGCAGTTTTTGTAAACGTCATAGCCAGGTATGCTGACGTCATATCCGGGGATGGTGACGTCAAGCGAGGCTTGGGGCAGGCACGTGTTGGTGATGTTGATCTGGGTGAAGGGAGCGGGGGGCATCGACTCAATACCGAGCCCCCCGCTCGTTGGCGAGCGGTGGGCAAGGAATGGGTGTGGCGGGGAATCCTTAAGGTAACTAAACGACGAGTGCATCATGGGATTGTGGGGCAAGGACTTTGGACAGACGCATTCAAAAGGGGGACAGGAGCACATGACGTCATCTGGAAGTTACAAGTAAAACAGAGCGATATTAAGATATGAATAATCGTAAATACGATTATGTTGGTGTTAATGTTGATTTTAATCTTGATGTAAATACAAGACACACCTATAACCCCTTATTTATTTCCCCTTAACCCTAATCAATTTAACAAAAGAGATAAATCTAAAGACAAAAGAAGACTTGTACTAACAATGTGGAGTTTATTCCTAATGATGAACGACCAAGTTAAATCGCTATAAAACAAAGTCAATCTGTTATAGTAACAAATTTTTGACCCAGGTCATTAGATGATTATCTGAATAATTCACAATCAATTGACACATTAAGACATGGATAGTATTTAACAACTATTCTAATATTGCAGAAATAAATCATCTTTAATCATCCATAATCAATAATTGTCTGTAGCCATGTTGTAGTCTGTCTCTCACAGCTTATCTCACTCTCTCTCTGTCTCTATCTCTCTCTCTGCCTGTCTCTCTCTCTCTCTCTCTCTCTCTCTGTCTGTCTGTCTC
>MUZC01001419.1:22017-62055 GCA_002072015.1 Radix auricularia
GGGGGGTTAGGGGGTGACACTATTAGGGGGGTCAGGGGATGACATCAATCTCTGTTCAATTTCATGTCAGAAAAATAACCTAGGAATATACTACTTTCTTTTTTCATCTAGAAATAATTTAGAAATACAATGAAAATACATTAAAAGCGAAGACTTCAGCTTTAAAAAAATATAATTTAACAGTCCCAACAAAAATAAAAAATAAACTTATTGAGAAAAAAAATAACGAAACTGTCACGCCAGAGAGATCTTTAAGAAATGCTGGACATACGATTTACGGTATCTTATGTTATAAAAGATATCCAGAAAATTAAGCTTTGGAGTATTTACATCATTGTCGATTCCCAGCCGCACTTTCCTCTACCACAGAGGGCTGGGAACATTTTTGTATTTAAAAAAAAAATTAAAAGGTAGGTTTATTTTTAGAGGAAAATTGTGAAAGTATTTTCTTTGTCTTATTATATTATTTTTTAAAATATTTGTGACAAGCGTACAAGCATAGATATGATTGTTTATATACAGGCTGTAGTCATCCGGTTTGTAGTTCTCATCCCCGTCAATGCTCCCTTTAAGCATTACGTTTTAAACTACCTTGCATGAAATTTTAATATATTTAAAAAAAAAAAATTATTAGAACTTCTGCGTCTTTGGCATGCGGAAAAGTTATTAGCGACTTTATTTCTTATTCTATCTGGAACTCAGTCACATCCTTTGTTAAAATTAAATTAAAAAATCAAGTATAAATGTCTAGAAAGTATTTCCCTTCTCTCACATACAATCAAACAGACTTTAGCAACATCATTCAACTCATTCGTCTAGCAATAATATTAGGAAAATATCAAACACTCCTGAAAAAATATAATTATAAATGACGTTGTTAACTAGCCTTGGAGCAGATTGAAAAAAGACTTTGATGTCACGAACAAGTGGGTGTGATATTTTAATCAAAGCAGCGGGAGGTGGGTTACGGTGTGAAGAATGGAGTTTAAAAAAAAAAAATCAGTTTGCCTTGGACACCTGCACCAGGATTTTTTTAGACAACACTTTAGCTAACGAGGGCGAAATGTCTTCATTTTTTCTGATACCAGTTCTCGAAATAAACGATCTTTAGTGATGTTGCCCTAGTTAAATTTTAAAAAATGGAGATGTTTTCGATTAATTTAAATTTAATCGTTAACTTTTGAAAAATTACCGAATAATTAATCGATAATTTTGATTTAAGCTGAAAAAAAGATTTATGCCGTCATTAAACTGAACATTTCATAAAATGCCATATCTTAAGTTTTAATTTTAAAAAAATATTTCATTTTTAGGAGACATATTTTAAATATAAGTAGTTCAATTTAATGTCATAAATTAAAATAGTTTTTATTGTAAATTAAATAAAAACCATGTTAATTTTTTAAATATCATTTTCCTTTTAAAACCTGCTTATTTTAAAGTTAGCACACTTTCAATTTTTTTTTTAATGGAGAAGTTTGTACGTAAAAACAAAGTACTATTAATTATTAACTATTAATCATTAATTAATAAATAGAAAAAAATTGTTTAAAGTATTTTCATTTATTTTAACTGCTATTTTATCGATTAAATTATTTTAATCAATAAAAATGTTTACGAGAAATTAATCGATTATTTCCGCAGCCCTAACAAAATAATATAATTATAAATTAAAAGAATAAAATCTGGTGGATATTAGAGGTTACTATGTATCCCAAATTACACTGTTTTACCCAGAAAAAAATGCCATTTTTATCCCAAATGGGGTAAATTACCTCTGTTCGCCGACCCCTGTTGAATCTGGTATAGTTCAGTGGGAGATGCTGTTCAAAGCTCGAAAATACTGACCGGAAATATCCATTCTATAAATGCTAACCCCACGGGAAATTATTAATTCATTATTAAAAATTATTATTAACAGCGTTAAGGCGTCAATATAAGTGTTTGTGTCACAACGAAAAGATAATTTTAAAATAAATTTTAAAACAATTCGTTAAATTTAATTGCTAATCAAAATAAAAACAAATTTGATGTTACAAGTAAGTTAGTATTTCTCATAAGTATTACCGCTTATATTTCATTAATTCGGGTTTTTTTCGTGCTGGAATTTCCGATTTAGAAACAATTTTTACTCAAATGATCGTTTATTTGTGGTACTTTTCATGTTGTTAAACATTTAGCTTTTGGTATTTTTCATTTACCTTATATACCAAAAAAAAATTCATTAAAAATATAAAGGCCTTGTCAATGAATATATTATATTGAGATGAACTTGAAAATTCCACATTGAAACCCAAATTAAGTCTATAGTATCTTATTTGTTGCTTTTCAGGGCGAAGGTAAGATTTCAAAGTTGCGTTCAAGACTCAAATCCCCAATGCATAGATGAAAAAACTAAACAAGACATTGAAGATCTGTTGTCAGTTCTTGAACACATTTGCTCAAGCGAAGGATTTGCAGGTATAACAGTAATCTTGTATTTCTTAACGAAATATATTTTTTCAGAAATCTTTTACCAACAGGACGCAACAGGAAATGTGGAACTTTGACCTACTAAATCAGATCGGTCAGCGGCCTTCATAGATCGATACGTGGTCATGAAATCCCGGTCATTGGCTTTCTTAATTTGATCAGTGACGTTTTTAGATCGAATGTGACATTTTGACACATTGACCTGACGCTAAGTTACTTTTAGGTCATTTTCACCGTATTCGAATATCATTTGTTTACCAAACTTTTGGTTTTTGCCTCAAATCCATTCACAAATTTTTATAAATTATGCATATAACCTCACTTCTTGAACCATCATTCTATAAACAGTGTACTTTTAATGGTGTGATAGTTTTCTACGGTCAAATTTAAAGAATCAACGTACATAATTTGCTATTCAAGTCCGTCCATGCCATCATATGCTACTAATTTTACAAAACAGTGCGCCGCTTAAGAAAAAGAAGCCGTGCAAAAAAATTAATAGCTGCACAAATATAGTCTAACTCTTTTGGAACGTTCGCAAAAAATTGCTCCATATGGAAAATAGAGGTAGTTGTATGCGAGAATGTCAGCGATATTTGTGAAAGTGCTGAAATACATTAGTTTCTATTCTGATGTTTAGTTGTTGTTGTTTTTTATCAATTGATTTCAGCTGAAATATATTTATTTTGACAATTTTCGTCATTTTTTGACAGGTATTACACAAGTTATTGGGTAATCACACATTCTATAAACACAAGTTATTGGGTAAACACACATTCTTTAAACACAAGTTATTGGGTAAACACACATTCTTAAAAAACAACAAAAGATGAGCCAAAATTAAGTTTCAAAATTTAATAACTTGTTAAAATTTCCCAAATCTTTTATAAATTAAAATGAAAGAAAAACATAAAAATTTAAGTTAAGAAATAGCTTTTTAAAAATTGTTTCATTATACTTTTAACAAATTTTTTTAATGTTCATACACATTCTGTTATTAATGACGTATAATAATTTCAAACAATTGAATCGGATCTAGACTACATAAGTGAATTTTCAAGCATCAATGTTTTATTCATATTATTTTATGCACTGATAATATTGTAATTGCTTTAGTTTATAATTAATCAAAATGTGTTTTAAAATTCATTACAAATAAATAATACAGGCACTTTTTGTTCTTTGCAATGGCACTTTAAAAAAAAGACATAATTCAATGCGTTTCGGATCAAGTCAGACACTGGTAGGGAAACGGCATTACAATATTCAATAAAAATTAAATGAGTGATAATGAAAGGATAGCATATATATATATATACATTTACATATATATATTCATATTATATTTCGTTTTCTACATATGTTGGAGTTATGTTGAGGTCCCCACTAACTTACGCTGGCCTCGTTTTTTCACATCCTGGCAACTGTACCCTCCGTTAGCCGCTAATTTGGTAAGCTGTTGTTTAGTACTCGCAACGCTTTCATCTATACAAGACTTGCTCGTGAGGACAGAAGTGATGCATGTTGCATATCGGTCCATAATACTAATGAAATTAGAGGCAGTTTAACATTTAAAATCAAATATATACAAAAATCAACAACACGCAACATTATTATATGTTTAGAATATATTCTTTTTATGATAATTGTAGTATTTTGTAGATCATAATCTTTTCACAAAGTGCCAAGATTTTACTAGATAGTTGTAATATTATACACATGTCCTGTTATACCTTTAAAAAAAATAAAAATAAACAGATCACATTTTTTTATGTTGATTGTTTTTCAAATTTACAAAAAAAAACTTTAACCGATATTGCTTCATACAATTAAAATGTAACGTATTCCATTTCACTACACGCTAGATGATTCAATAACACAATGGAAGTGTAAGGAATTAAATTAAAATGTTAAACCCTTACTACAGCCTTTCTTATATACAAATCCCATAAAACCTGAAAATTTCAATCTTGGTCGTGAAGAGGAAACGCGTTTATATTTATTTAATTTTTTTAAAAATCTAATCGGAAATAAAGCTTTAAAAAGTTAACAAAAGGAATATTTAGTGCCCCGGCCCTAAAGGAAAAGACCTTAGGAGTTATTATCGTATGGAATTTTACTATTTTTAAATCATCAAATATGATCAAACGTTCATTCATACACCTAGTAGCCAGTGGCATAGCTTGGAACTAGTAATGGTTTAGGGGCCATGCAGGCTTAACCTCTGTTGGGCACACTAATTTTGAGACGCCCCCTCAAAGGGGGATTTCAATTTTAGACCCTCCCATAGCTACGCCACTGCAAGTAGCCACTAATTAAAATACTTTTGATATAGCTCATGTTTTTTTTTTAAATGGCACTACTGCCCCCTTCCCCTAATAAGTGGTGTTTTTTAAAAATATATTTTCAGCAATCTTCGTTGGAGCACACTCCTTAAAGTTTAATGGCCGCGGGATGAATAATATACTATTCAAAGGGCTTAAAAAATAAGTGGCCCGGGGCTGTATTGGTGTAAGATGTTCAGTTCAAAACAACATTGTGTTTCAATCTGGATCATGATAAATATATTAGTTTGTCAATATTTTAAAAAAAAATTGTGTGAAATCAATTGGTAAAATTTCCTGAACGTTTACAAATTTGAGATTAGGGGCCCTCTGCTGGAAAAGAATGAAAATACCATTATAAAATTATAATGCCCTATGTTAATACAAGCCATCATGTTTATTTTTTAAATTCCAAGTTTTTTTCAAAATCCATTTAGATTGTATCCAAAGTTTAAACATAGTTTTATTTAACTCATTGGGGGGGGGGGNGAGTGTACTCACCAACTTCCAAAAGTTTCATGCTTCTACCTACAGGGAAAATTTTAGAATTAGTGATTTTTAGTTTTAAAATAGCTCATATTAGAAAAAAACTTTATTTGGGACCCCGGCCACCAGAAAGTGATAATTTGTTACCATGATTGATGCTTCTGCCTACTCTTGAAAAAAGAGAGTAGCTGATTTTCATATTTTAAAACTTCGATGTAAGGAAAAAAAACAATTTTGGTCATCCGGGCCACAAGATTCTGAATTTTAAAATTCTTTTACGCAATTTATCGTTGCAACAGGCTACTCAACAATTCTCTCCCCCCCCCCCCCCCCCCCCCACGCAATGATTCATTGAGTGAATCAGTGAGTGAAGATTTTGCCTTTTATTAGTATACATTATGATTTGAGTCATATATTCCAATATGACTTAGGTTATAATAATTATTTAAGTTATACATTTTGACAATTATTTAAGTTTAGGGCTGTTATCGATTAAATTAAATTTAATCGTTAACTTTTGAAAAATTACCGATTAATTAATCGATAATTTAGTTACGCTAAAAATAAAGATGAATGGCGTCATTAGACTGAAAATTTCAAGGGAAGTAATAAAAGCAGTCAATTGGTATTTACATTAAGTTATTTTTAAAACAGTTAGCACTGAAAACAAGTAAAATAACATATTAAAATGAGGCACTTGAATGAAAATTTCAAATTAATTTTATAAATATAAAAGTAATACAGCTGTATGGAAATTGTTGGATGATTAGTAAAAACATAAACATCATCTTTTTATCCCAAGTGGTTTGAAAGCTATGATTTTTTTCTAAGACCTCATAATCTCTTTTTTCACTATTTCGTTTTCCTTCATAATCTGTGCCCTTTTATGCATTTTTTAAAATGCCCATTACCTAAGTATTTAATTTAATTAAATTTAACACCCGTAGATCTACTATTGTTAAGGGATATATTTAAAAATAAGTAGCTCAATATAATGTAAATGAATTTAAATTTTCTTATTGTTAAATAGTTAAAAACAATGGTTTTTTTTTTATATCATTGTCCTTATAAAACATGTTATTTTAAAGAAGTATCTATCTGAATTCCCTTAACGGAGAAGTTTGTACGTAAAAAAACAATGATAAAATAAAACTATCATTAATTATATATTTATAAAAAAACATTTGTCTATTTTTAATCACTATTTTATCGATTAAAATAATTTTAATCGATAAAATAATTTACCAATTAATCGAGAAATTAATCGGTAATTTCCGCAGCCCTATTTAAGTTATATACTCTTATTATGATTTAAGTGGTAACTGTTATGGGGAAAAGAGGTCGCCACTGTCTGCGCTACAAGGACATCTTCAAGAAAGACATGTCATTTGCGCGGATCGACCATAAAATGTGGGAGACAATGGCTGAGGGGCGCATCCTCTAGTGGTTACAAGTGCGTTAGAGCATTAGCTGAAGACTATCGAGAAGGGGTGGCCTCTACGTGTCTCGACAGACGAGTAGGGTCGTGGTGCAGACCACGACTTGAAACTGACAACTCCTGGCGTGGAATGACGAAGTCTAATGTTATGTGTTGGGTGCTAGTCGCTTATGATCCCAGCCGCTGTATGGATCTTAGCCAAACCATTTAGATGCAGTGCCGACGATGAAAACCACAGTACTCGTTCAGGGTCGGGTTATTCCGAAGCGACCGTTTCGTCCCCCTCAATTAAAAACCAACGCTACTGATCGGTGTCGGTTTCGGGTCAGGAGCGCCAGTGCGTATTAATAAAAGGTACCACAAAAAAACGTCTTGGACGACAGCTCTAAGGGAAACTTCTAGTGGGGGCTACACCCGTGGTAGGTAAGTGATGATCCCACCGCACTGCGGCGGCCCTAACCATTGAGACTTGTAAGCTTTCCCGGGATGACGCCGAAATGATAGCGCATCGAAGTAGGGAAAAAATACATCCCTCCCACGGGTGGTCAACGTAGTATGAAGCGTTTACGTTTAGAAGCGATCGCTGCTGAGGGTCTTCTCAGCTTTTACGTCCCTTAAGTGGCCGGAGAGCTTAGGAAATTTTCCTGGAAGCCCCATGAAGAGCGCAGTCTCGGGACTGCTGACTTTCTTCCACATGCAGGATATCGAATAGTGGAAGATTCCCGCACAGCTAGGATTGAAGAGAGAATGGGGAACAAGGGGAATGAAGACGAGTTGGAGTCAACGCCATAGTCCCCTGAAGACAGACGGATGCAATTTAGCATATATAATAATGATTTAAATTATACATTATTATAATTATTTAAGTTACACATTAATTATTATAATGAATTAAATTATATATTACGAGCAAAAGTCATCACTGTTATAGTCCTCTTCCACCCTGGCATTTTGCTGACAAATGTGCAATTCAGGGTCGATTTCCATTTTCTTTGTAGCGTTTGTAACACAACCACTCTCAATTAAGCTGTTGATTGCTATGAATGACATTGAAATAGGAAACACGTTTATTATACAGACAAGAATTTTACGGTTGATTGCTGCGAATGACATAGGCTAAATATTTGTCAAATGTTTATTTCATGAATACTCTAATTTAAAGTAAATATATTTATGAGGTAACGATAAACTGGTGCTGAAAATGAAATATTAATGAAAACTATTTATTTTTGTCACAATGAATAATTTAAAATGATGTTATGATAATTTTAAATATGAATTAGGTGCATATAAGCCCCCCCCCCCCAAGACGTTCCGTCGTCGTTTAGGTGGCATGATTTATCTCCTACAACCTCCGTCTTGTCAGGCCATACATGTGTATCACGTAAAAAATAATATTCATTACAGTTATTATAAATAACCCATACAAGCGAATTTTTTTACTATAAATTACATCACGTATCGCTCAAAATAAAGTCTCGTTTTAAACTTCCGCGTAAATTCGTTCTGATTGGCTGCACGAGACTGTAGGAGTTAGAGGGACCAATCGCCATCTATCACCGGACAGAAAATTTCCTTTTATTATATAGGGTTGTCAATTAACGTAACTGCACTCTCTCAGAGATGACAGGATTTTGTGGCAATTTATAATTTTAAAAAAAAAGATATATGTATGAAAAAAATTTATATCTATATCGCAAGTAATTTAAAAAAAAAAAAAAAAGGAAATTCAATTTTAAACCTGTTTTCATTTACACAATGAATGACATTTTAGTAAACGATTGTTATTGAATCAAATACTTGCTTACTACTGTCTTGCTTCAGGGAATAAAAAAAAATTCCCAATATATTCCAAAACATCATTGAATGTTTCCGATTCGAACCATTTGGCATTAATTAGATAAATCACATTACAGTATACGATTGTCAAGGATTAAAAATAAAAAATTATTACCTGCAATTGCTTCGGGGGAACAAAATATTTCCCCATTGTCCAACAGGTCTTTGTAAGGCTCCTTAATGCTGTCGTCATTACAATATTGCAGGTTTTCGTTGACACATGCTTTAAATTCCTCTTTCTTCCTGTAGGAAAATAGTGTGATTTATTTGTTTCAAATAATCCTTTATACAACAAAACGTTAAAAATACTATTTATAGTTTAAGAAAGTTTTTTAAAAACAATAGACAACAAGGAACGATAGATTGCTTCTAAAAAAATATTCGGGAAAAATTCTTCTAAAACGTAATATTTCCCTATTTTTTAATTTTTTTTTTCAGAATTATAGATCTACTAATATAATTATTAGGGCTGTGGAAATTACCGATTAATTTCTCCATTAATCAGTAAATCATTTTATCGATTAAAATTATTTTAATCGATAAAATAGTTATTAAAATTAAAGACATTTTAAAAAAAAATTCGATTTATTAATAAATAATTTGTAATTAATCATAGTTTGTTTTTTAAAGTAAAAACTTCTCCATTTAAAAATAAGATTTCAAAATTGTAAACTTTAAAATAACCTACAGTTCATGGCTGGACACTGCAGAACGGCCCAATCAGACAGGGTCGAAGCACTGGCCAGGGCAGGCGCAACTCAGCCCCAACCCGACAAGCCCTTGACCCAACTGGGGGTCAAGTCGTGGCTAAAAGACCATTTCCGAGAGAAATGGCTTGAGGGCTGGGCAAGTGGGAATACGGCCAGAAAGGTATACCAGAAACTGCCGCGACCGAACAAAAGCGATGCCTGGTGGAAACTTGATCGTAGTAGTCAGTCACTCATAACTAGAATGAGAACAGACCATTGTCCCATACGAAGTTATCTATACAAGTTTGACAACAGAAGGGAACTGGCCTGTCGATTGTGCGGCTGCCCGGAGGAGACGGTGGCCCACGTGCTAGAGTGTTGCCCCGAGTTGGACGGGGCTTTAGACGGTGAAGTTGCAATACCTGCAGATGACTACCTCTACGGCGATGCCCGAATGTTGAGGCTCGCCTGCGAAAAATTGAACCGGGTTTTAAGAGCTTAACAGCTCAACCCAACAGAGAATGAACATTCATAAGGACAATCATATAAAAAAAAACATTGTTTTTAATTAATAAACAATAACAAAATTTAAATTAATTGACATTATAATGAACTAATTATATTTAAACATATTTCCTAACAGTATTATATATTTTTTAAATTAAATTAAATACTTAAGTTATGGGAATTTCAAAAAATGCCCTAAATGGGCACAAAATGTGAAGGAAAAAAAATAGGCAAAAAAGTAATTTTGAGGTCTTAGAAAAAAATTATAACTTTTGAACCCTTATACAAATGTATTACTTTTATATTTTAAAATTAATTTGAAGTGTTCATCCAAGTGCCTGAACTATAATACGTTATATAACTTATTATTTTTTTTTTGCAAACTGCGTTTTAAAAGTATCTTTTTAGTTTAATGACGTCATACAACTTTATTTTTAGCTTTAACAAAATTATCGATTATTTAATCGGTAATTTTTCAAAAGTTAACGATTAAATTTAATTTAATCGATAAAAGCCCTAATAATTATTAATGTTAAGAATTTCAATAAACATTTTTATTAAAGATGTTTCTATTTTTTTAAAAGTAATTTTAAACTTCACTTTAAAAGTAAAAAACAAATTATTTTCAATACATTCAAAAAATCACAATTGACAGTTGTAAATCTGAGAACCAATAATAATATGACTGACAATTCATAAAAAATACCTTCTATAATGTTATTCTTTCGTACACAAAAAAACATTTTAAAAAATGATTCCTCTTGTAAACGTCTCTCTAGCAGATGTAAACAATCTTGTCAATACGGGAGCTTAAACAAGAGTTTATTTCAATTACCGAATATGCTCATTCTACAGCCCGTTCGTTCATAAGTATTAATTTCATTTCTGTTTTGCATTATGAAAAAAAATTGAGGCTTTAAAAGATTAATTTAATTTTTAATTTCAGAGTTGCAAGTTTTGCAATTAATTTGAAAATAAAAATATGAGTTAGTCTAATAGGTGTGGTAAAACTTATCTGTCTCGATTCCACGTTTAAAAGAAGCCCCCTACCATTAAAAAGGCTGCTTGACTTTGATATACGTCACATCTCAATGGTAGACTCAATTTATATATATATATATAAATAAAAATAAACCCAATCCCGATACATGGTTCTAGAAACATGCGTGTAGGACAGCAGCGTAAGCAAAACGAAAATCAACATAAAGAAATTACAGATTGACCTCTCAAAACAAACTCATTGGGATCCACACAAAAAAATTAATAATAATAACAATGACATTTTTTTTAAAAATCGAATTACGGAATTTTCAAGTTCGTTAAAAAGTTATCTACACGATGATTAATCAAGAACAGAGTTGAAATTGAGAGGGGTTGGTGAAGGGGGGGGGGAAACGATACTGGCTAGAAGGCTTGATAGGAAAGAGAGGCGGTGTCTGAAGTTTTAAATTAAAGGAAGATAACATGCTTCCACATCCCGAAACAAGTCCGTGAGAAGAGCAACCTTCCCTCCCCTCCACCACTTTACTCTATACACTGTGAGGTACATTTTTTTCTTTTTAAAAGTGTAACAGGATGCCTTTGGAATTTCACAAGTTGCGGATAAAATCGATTTACGGAAGTTTCAAGTTAAGGAAAATGGCGTATTATGCACCAATTATTAAAGGACCATGTAGAAAGGGAAATGCAGGAGGGGGGGGGCAGCAATACCGGCAGGATAGTTTGACAGAAAAGAGAAGTTGTGTCTGATGTTCCATATAAAACGAAACCAACTTGCTTTCATTCAAACACTCCGACACAACCCCGTGAGATTAGAGATCTTTTCTCCTCACTTTACTCAGTCACAAAACCAATATTCAATGATTAACCATGCAGAAATAACATATGACCCGCTCGTAAGCTGACCCCAAACATTTTCAAAGATATTTTGTACAAATAAAAAAAAATGTCGGCTTTTGAAGAAGAATATATGGTAGATTTATTTTTTAAAAATGTACTCACTTACAGAAATTTTCGTAAACTCCATCTTGGTAAAAGTTTTCCAGCATGACCATTGGCAAATTGCAAGTCCATAATTTATAACAATCGCCATCTGACCTGATGCTGTTGCCAACTGCTCAGACAAAAAAAAGTTTTTCATATCTATCTATCTATCTATCTATCTATCTATCTATCTATCTATCTATCTATCTATCTATCTATCTATCTATCTATCTATCTATCTATCTATCTATCTATCTATCTATCTATCTATCTATCTATCTATCTATCTATCTATCTGTCTGCCAGTCTGTCTGCCAGTCTGCCTGCCTGCCTGTCTGTCTGTCTGTCTGTCTGTCTGTCTGTCTGTCTATCTATCTATCTATCTATCTATCTATATATCTATCTATCTATCTATCTATCTATCTATCTTTCTATCTATCTATCTATCTGTCTGTCTGTCTGTCTATGTGTCAGTCTGTCTTTGTGTATGTCTGTCAATCTATCTATCTTATCTATATATCTAGTTATCTAGCTATCTATCCAACCATGTTCCTTTCATTGTATCAGGCGGTCTGTCTGTCTAGATTTTTATTGATCTAATTTGTTTCTAAACATATGCAAAAAGGTTTATCAAAAATAAAAATATAGACACTCTACTCATAAGCTATCGAACTATGATTGTTCAGTCTCGGGTACTTTGAGGTTATAACATGTCATGTAAAGAGAATCACAATAAAGAAACGACTCCTCGCTGACGTTTTTGATCTCTATATTAGTGCTACTCAGAGCTTGGTCTGCGGACCGATGCCGGTCCTTGTGCCTCCCACTACCCGTCTGCATAAGTTATCAATACAGGACAGAAAAACGCTTTTATAATCCCGTTTTTGCAACCATTCATAGCAACTCTATAGAATATTTTAACGTTTATTGAATATATAACTAATAAGCTCATAAAATAAAATAAAATAAAAGACATTTCTCTACCACGTTTGTATAGTGAAAATAGTTCACAGGTTCCTTGTGCAATGGAAAAACTCCTACACGTGCGCTAAACTAAAAAAAAAATAGAAGCATAGCTCTAAATTAGACCAGAGCACACATAATTATGTGTATTTGTCATCATGTTCACGTCTATGGTAATGAGCTCCGGTCATGAACAGACGAGTGACTTCGATCACCTAAGTCACGTGATTTAGTGCACTTTGTTTTCTTTTGTGTGTATCCCGTTACGCCATCCGACCGGATCTCACTGCATAAATCGGACAGCTACGTGTCTGGCCGGATTTTTAAAAAATCATGTTAAGGCTGGTCCCTTTTTGGACTCAGGACGTGTTAGCGCATTTTCGTATTATGTATCAGTACTTATGCTAGATATAAGCATTATGTAGTTATCAGTAATTGTGTTTAGATTTTAAACATATTTTAATGAATTTTTAGGAACTCTTGTGTGTTGGTGGTGGTAGGAACTCTTGTGTGT
Source organism: Radix auricularia (assembly GCA_002072015.1). Classification (NCBI taxonomy): domain Eukaryota; kingdom Metazoa; phylum Mollusca; class Gastropoda; family Lymnaeidae; genus Radix; species Radix auricularia. Next base: position 35,233 of record MUZC01001419.1, read on the forward strand.
TGGTGGTGGTAGGAACTCTTATGTGTTATTGGTGGTAGGAATTCTTGTGTGTTGGAGGTGGTCGGAACTCTTGTGATATACATCATTGGTCTAGGACTTTCATACTTCCAGGAGCTCTACTGCCACTATAAGAGGTCGGATCGAGTAACTGAGTGTTGATGCACAAATGGCAGGTCAGGATATACAAAAAACACATATACATCATGGGTCTAGGACTTATGGATACTGAGATCTAGGATGATGACAGACGGACGGACGGACAGACGGACAAAACGGATACAATAGCGCATTTTGACTTATCGAAAATGCGCTAAAAATTGAATCCCGTACAAGCCTACTGCATACAAACGTTACGCAGTTGTCCTTCACCTCAATACCAATTAATTTGGTTTAAAAAATAGTATTTATCATTCTATTTTTACTTCTCTATCACAACAAAAAGCACTGAACTTACCACATATCTTAAATACGAAAAGCGAAGCGAAGATCAGTTTCAGCATTTTAAATTAACGTGAAGATGAGCAGTGCGATGTAGAGTTTGACCCTGCAGCAAATGTTATTTTTTATGTGTGTATCATCTCTGCAATGCTCTTATATTTATATCACGCTGCTTGGTGCGGCAGGTGTTGAACATTTGCCCGTAATCAGTAAGGAATGATGGGATATTTCAAATGTTTGTCGGTCAGGACTATGGGGGGCCCACATTGAAAGACTGGTTAATTGCTAAATTTGCCTTCACTTGATTGTTACGACATCAATTAAATGTTTTATGACAATAATCTCGCTAAAGTGGTTTTATTATCAAACTAATTTTTAATCATTTTCTTTATATATTATGCTTTGATATCTTTTTTAGAATTAAGTTTAACTTTCAAGCTTGATGATTAATATTTATTGGTAAATAATATTTTATTAAAGTAATATATATTTAATTTTAAGTCAATTTCATCATCAAGTTTGTTCACACATTTGATGCTTAACTTTAAAACTTAACTTAATTTAATCAAATACAAATTTTTCTTTAAAAAAAGAGAATTAAAAAAAAACAACACGCTTTTATTGAAATGCCCTGAAGGGGACTAAAATAAATTGTTCGTCACCACTCAGATTTCCTCTCTATATAAAATGTTTATCAAAATAGCATTGTTGTGCCAAGTATATAATAATAATAATAATATGATAATTTATATAGCGCTGTATCCCAGCATGGAGCCAGGCTCACAGCGCTTTACATGGAAACAACAATACATATATATATATAAAGAAACATTCATAGCATATTAACTACATAAATGACAATACGGTATACTCAATACATCAGCTACGTTAATCATTTAAAGAAATGTGGTTTTATTATTTTTGAAAATAAATTTTAAAAAGATGTGTCTTAAGTGCAGTCTTGATTGACTTAGCAGTTGAAATGCTACGGATGTGTAATGGAAGAGAATTCCATTGTTTGGCTGCACAAAGGGAGAATGACCTTTCGCCAAATGTTTTAGTTCTTATCTTAGGAACACAGAGAATGCGTGTATCCGCAGAGGAGTGGAGCTGACGACTTGGTGAGTAGACTGACAAAAGTTCAGTAAGATATGAAGGGCATGAGTCAGAAAAGAAGTTGTGACACAGAACGGCCAGTTTGTAATCTATTCGGGCTTGTATAGGTAGCCAATGAAGTGAGTAAAGTAGCGGAGTAACATGGTCATGTTTTTTTGCCCTTAGAACTAATCTGGCAGCTGAATTTTGAACTCTCTGTAGTTTTTCAATGCATTGTTTTGGCGCACCTGACAGAAGAGAATTGCAGTAATCCATACGAGCTAGAAATAGAGAACAGACTAGAGTTTTTGTTGCACTATCTGTTAAGTAATGACGGATTGAACTGATCTGACGAATGACAGTATAGGCAGAGCGACAAATGTGATTGATGAAGTTGTTGATAGACATGTTGTCAGAAATAATGTAGCCAAGATTCCTAGTCGATGTTGTGAACAGTATATCAGAACTAGCCACCTGAATAGAATTTGGAAGAATCAAAGTACTGCGGGATTTATTGTTACAGAATAGCAGTGCTTCTGTCTTATTATCATTCAATTTCAGCTTAATTGGTGGTCGAGATTAATATCCTGCTAATTAAAAACATTCTTGTCAAGCGGGAAGATTTATCAGTTTTAGCAAAAGGAAGTTGTGAACTTGAATCAGAAAAAGTCTTAAGATAGGTGTACTTATCAAATTTTCTGTACAAATTTAATAAATACCATAGAAAACTTGCGTAATGCATTAAGTTATTTGGAGAAATCATAGTTTATTCTTAACAATGTAATCAAATTGTGAAAGTTATGACAAGGCTAAGTATTTTTTTCTTCTAAATTTTTATGTGTGGACCGACCTTAAAAAAAACAAAATAAAGACACGAGCAATGGGTGGGGGCCATCGTTAAATATAGATTTCAACTAATTACAAGTCGAGAATATAAGATTTAAATATTCATTCAATTCTAATTAAACTACAATCATGTGTATCATTTTTTGTGTGCACATATTCATAATTTCAACCTTGCATTTAATTAAGAACACTGTAATGGATTCTATATCTGTTATCAAGACTTCTTTGTACGTATTTAAACAAATTAAACTATGTGGCGGAGAAGTTCAATCCTAATTGACGTCAATTATCATTGGCCTGTTTTTTTATGTTTAAAATATAAACATTTGTTCTTGTAAAGTATTACAATTTGTTGTACTGTCAACAACATTACATTACAAACGTCCTGTTGTAGAATATATCAGGATTAGGATATTGATTTGATTAGAACAAAAAGCTCACCAATTTTATTTTTTTCAGACATGCACATATGTGGAACACTCAAAGCTAGTAGAAAATGTTATGTCAATGTGATGCCTCACACTTTAGAAGCTGTTACCGCAAAGATGCGGTACAACTTGAAACTTTTAAGGAACATAGCTAAGATTCAACCTTTATCTAGTAAGATAGTAAGGAAGAATACAACCGAACCTTTGTTTACATTGATCCTAGATGACGCAGTCAACATTGAAAATGTTACTGGAGTCACACACAAACAATTATTGTTCTCTCTAGCTTTTATACGTTGATTGTTTAGTGATAGCCAAAAATCTACGTTTATGTTTGGCATGTATTTATACCTATCTCCCCATTAAAATTAGTAATTTAAATCAAAAGTAATTTCCCTTAAGATAAAAAAAATGCTGTGAAATATTAAAACCAAAGTAGCATGCAACAAATGCATCCCTTTTGGGATATTAATGCCCGAAGTTCAAAGGAAGCCATCTCGTATAAAATAAGGGTTTTATATTGTGATTCTTCTAAACTTTCAATCAAATTGAGGATATTTTTTAATAGCCATTCACTAAATCTCAGGCGATCGAAGCGCTTTAAAAATGTCACTAGACAGTCGAATGTTCATTTCCCTAGATCGTCATATGTTCATGTCCGTAGATTGTCAAATGTTCATGTCCCTAGATCGTCAAATGTTCATGTCCGTAGATTGTCAAATGTTCATGTCCTTAGATCACCAAAAGTTCATGTCCTTAGATCACCAAATGTTCATGTCCTTATATTGTCAAATGTTCATGGCCTTACATCGTCAAATGTTCATGTCCTTACATCGTCAAATGTTCATGTCCTTACATCGTCAAATGTTCATGTCCTTAGATCACCAAATGTTCATGTCCTTATATCTTCAAATGTTCATGTCCTTAGGTCGTCAAATGTTCATGGCCTTATTTCTTCAAATGTTTATGTCCTTAGATCACCAAATGTTCATTTCCTTACATCGTCAAATGTTCATGTCCTTAGATCACCAAATGTTCATGTCCTTATATAGTCAAATGTTCATGCCGTAGATCATCAAATGTTCATGCCGTAGATCTTCAAATGTTCATGTCCTTATGTCGTCAAATGTTCATGTAACAGCCCGGATGGATACGTTATTAGGAGAACTAAACTCTCATAGGGTGCATAATAATAGAGCCATTCGCAGCGGTTGATATTTATGCCTAGAACGTAGAAATCCCGACAAAGTAATTATGAGCTATTATTTGCACTAATTCGTATAGTCTTCGTATTTTTACTGTTACCTTGTTGGTTTTTGTTTTTTATATTATACTGTAGAAATGATAATACTATGTTATAGCTAGGGGGTTAATTGCAATGTTTTCTTATAGAACATAGAAACTAAATACATAAGTTCAAGACATCTTTACTTTCTAGATATTTTGTATGTTAAGAGACAAACAATGTTTATGTATTTAGAAACTTTCAGTTTTGATAGTTAAAATTTGTATCTGTTAACCATAAATTTAAATTTAATCGTTTAATTTTGATAACTAAACGATTAATTTATCGTTTATTTCGATTAAAGCCAAAAATTAAAATTTATGATGTCATAAGTAACACTTATTAAACGTTCGTGATGAAAATCTAAATAACATTGGAATGTTTCCTTTATGTGTCATCTTTAAACCAACTAAGAAAACAAAAGACATGTGTTGATAGTTTTTGGTTCAAAGGACTAGCTGGTCTAATTGACAATATAACCAGCCAAGCTGAACAATCATTCACATGGAACGGATGTAACTGGTATGCACAAAACGGCCTTGGCAAGGAATAACTTTAGCAGTATTAATTAAGTTTCCACAGTTTGGTTTGATAACTAGGCTAAGGTTTAGAACCATGGTAGGCTAACTTTAACAACATGTTAAACATTCTCGTCAGTCAATAGTTTAGTACCAAAATGTACGTGCTTACAGTAACCTATCACACACAAAACAACCTCCATCGCTTTGTATATGAGATTTCTAAATTGACTTGATGCGATCTTGCATTTATTATTACATGGTTCTAGTAAAGGTAATGTTGATTTTTATTTATTTATTTATTTATTATTATTTTTTTATTTATTTATTTTTTGTTGTTGTTGTAATAATAGAATTACGCAACAGGAAATCTGGACGTTATTTTTAAAAAATTTAATATTTTCTATTTCATTTTATAATTGTTTGATTTTGTGCAAGGATTTTAAAATTTTACCAAAAGAAAAGCAAAATTATTATTTGAAATTATCTTTAAAATGAAACTAATTCCTAAAGAAAAAAAATCAAAAAGATTATAAAAGCTTTTTCGTTTCCTTCCTGTTTGAAAGTATCTTGAAGGTAAACAAGTCGTTCAGTATTTGAGAAATTCAGTAGTTAACTCCCCTGAAAAAAAGAATGTAACAAGTTCCAATTACATTGAATTGACAAATTTTGTGGTGTAGCTCCTTGTATTTAGATTACATAGATAACCTCCGAAAGACTGGTGGCTAAAATAGATCTTTACAAATAACGTTAGCTATGCATGAACTGTCTTTACACATCCCATGACATTTGATGCCCTACATTTAAAAAAAAAACTATGAAATAAAAGACATTTTGAGTTTAACTTCTTGGAAATGTTTTGAGTGATATCTTTACAATAGTAATAGCAATTTTAAACAACACACATTCCTGTTGTTTTATTTAGAAAAAATTTATTTAAGTCAATAAGTATGTAATTTCTTTAAAATAATAATTTGAGTTTTTCAATCCCTTTAAACCTTTCACCACTATTTGAATTCTAAGTATGAGTGTGTCTGGATATAGATATGGCTGATCTAGGAATATTAAAGCAAATATCTTCCCTTTAAAGGAAAAAAAATGAATCTAACGGATACTCTGATCATAATGCTTACTTCTAGTAATACTATTACAACTTATCCCCAGAAATACGCTGCTGTTACTGATCGCTCTTATCTAGTGATAAACATACTGCTAAATCTTCATGGTGAGTTCAGTTACAATATTTTTTTAAATGATCATTAAAGGTTAAATTTAAGAAAAGCACTTATAATGTAATATATTTAAAATTATTGAAAGTTGAAAAAAAAACAAGATCATGGACAATATTTAATTTATGTTCTTTTTTTTATAATCAAAATATAATAAATTTATTCAAGCGTATTACCCGTCAAAAATGAAGAAAGTTTTAAAAAGAAAAATATTTCAGCTAAAATCTATCAATTTTGACAAATACACATCCGAATAAAAAATGAAGTGAAACAATTTTCATTTCTTGTAGATCTATGTATTTAGAATCTAGTTCTAGATCTAGATCTATATATTTTTTTTCATTTACTTCCAATTTTAACAATTTTATGGTTACTTTCGATATGATTTATTTTTGGTGCACGATTTGGTGCGCTGATTTCTAAAATTAGAAGCGTTATGAACGGATGGTCGGGAGAGGCGGACTGCATACCAGTAAATGTTATTATGGAATCTATAAATTAATTAATTAATAAGAAAAATAAAATTGTCTTACTATTAAAATTGTTAACGAGATGAATGTTGTGATTTCTTTTAATATATATATTAATAATAACTTTTACTAAAATATTGATGTTAAAAAAGGGAAAAGGAATTTAACGATGAATTGATCATCAATTTATCAGAACATTTTTTAATCAATAATAATTTTTTTTTAAATTTTTTCAAATATTTCTATTTTTCGTATTTATTCATATTTATATATAACTAGATTGTGCCGGGGCGCCGTGGCGCCTGCGGCACCCCTTTTTTTGGAAGCCTACGGCGCCAACCTTTTTTCAAAAGAACAACTAACTTGTCCTTTTTTGATAAGTACGAAATATTAAACTTTCCGAAATGTAAGCAAAGTATTTAATAATATTAGGGGTTGTATTTTGCGCACCGATGCACACCAAACAATGAAGTCATCATATTAAATATTTTTACAGCGCTCATCAACACACGATTTTTCAACTAAACTAACTGCTGTAGACTGTCGTACATCGCTCCTCAGCGTTACAGATCCAGTGAGTGACTTGGACTATTATATTATTTATATACTAGATTGTGCCAGGCGCCGTGGCGCCTGCGGCGCCCCCTTTTTTCTGGGCGCCTACGGCGCCAACCTTTTTTTTAAAGACCAACGAACCTGTCCTTTTTTGATAGATTGTGCCGGGCGCCGTGGCGCCTGCGGCGCCCCCGTTTTTTGGGCGCCTATGGCGCCAACCTTTTTTTTAAAGACCAACTAACTTGTCCTTTTTTGATAAATACGAATTATTAAACTTTCTGAAATGTACGCAAAGTATTTATTTAATAATAAAATAATAGGGGTTGTATTTTGCGCACCGATGCACACCAAACAATGACGTCATCCTATTAAACATTTTTACAGCGCTCATCAAAACACGATTTTTCAACTAAACTAACTGCTGTAGACTGTCGTACATCTCTTGCGTTACGCGTTACGTTACAGAACCACACCACTGGGCTATTATATATATATATTATAATGAATATTTTTAGCGTATTTTCGAGAAGTCGAATGCGCTATTGCACCCGTTGTGTCCGTCCGTCCGTCTGTCATCACACTAGATCTCAGCATCCATAAGTCCTAGACTCATGATGTATATATGTTTTTGTATGTCCTGACCTGCCATTTGTGCATCAACACTCAGTTACTCGATCCGTTAAAAAACCCCGTTAAAACTACCAAAAAACATTGCGAATCGAGAGATAAAACAGGCACAGGCAACGGCCGCCATTGCCGGGAGTCTTAGTATTATCAAAAGTATTAGTTGTTTTTTTTTTGATGACGTCATTAGAATATGTGTAAAAGTTTAGAGAGTTTTACGTCATCATTTGTGGTGACTTCAATCAAGATCTTAGCGGCCCAGGGGCAGAAATTGAAAACTTGTTCGAAACAAGCTTCAACATTCAACTACTTCACCAAGATTGGCAACCACGATCTATCAAACAACAATTGACGGAGTATTTGGGCAATTAGCTGATTACAATTTAGAATGTTTCATTTATGAGTCCTATTTCAGTGACCACAAACCACTTGTAGTTAGATTAAAGAGAAAATTTAAATATTAAAATGTCAAGAAATGACTTTTAAATTTAAAAAAATTCAGGTATATTCATTACACAAGAAAATTCATTAAAATATGTCTAAAATCTAAACACAATTACTGATAACTACATAATTCTGATATCTATCATAAGTACTGATACATAATACGAAAATGCGCTAACACGTCCTGAATTCCAATAGGTACCAGGCTTAACATGATTTTTTTATTGGCATACTTTTCATTTATTCATACGTGCATGCGTAAACAAAAAGGTTTCCGTTTATTATTTCTTGACTAACTTGTTGTTTTACATAATTTGCATCACAAAATTTGAAAGCCATGGAACAATCGTGACTTAACTGATTTCGAAAAATAATAAACTTCAACTTTACATGATCAATATAAGCCTTATAAAATATATTTAATCAAAATTAATCGATTAAAATTTTCACCGATTAATCGAATTATTTGTTTTAAATTACCCTCTAATTAAAAAATAACGATAGTATAATAATGTTCAAATATTTTGAATTATTAGGTTAGAGTTTAATTGCTTTATTATATAGATTAAATTTAAAAAAAAATTTTTACTGACTTTGTTAAGTTAGCAGTTAACAACAAGACAAATGAACATAACGTTTTTTTAATAATATTTAGGCAAAGAGTAGTTGAAATGAAGTGTGCTCTTATTTCAAAGGGGTGGTACTTTGACACAATAGATGAAATCTGCTCTCTGTGCTTTTTGTCACGTGGCTTAGTAAAAAGAAATTTGAAATAACCCGGTAAGTATATATTATAATTTAACAACGTTCTTTGGATCTCTAATATAAAGTTTATGTTTGATACCATACATTTGCAGGGTCCAAATATCACTGTGAAAGTATATTATCACTCTGAAGTCAGTCATTAAGTAGTCGAGAGTAACTGAAGTCAGGACAACAATGGCAGGGCGGGGGTGGGGGTGGGGCGTCAGCCACGCTTGGTTTTTATTTAATGCTGGCTCTGTGTGCGTAGAGATATGTTCGGTGAATTATTCAAGGGACATGTAACAAAACAATTTTAAAAATTTAACTTACAATGACAATTGACGGAAAAAAACTTTGTGCTCTCAAATGGTTAGATGAAGGTTTTCTTAGGAATTTCGTGTTTTACGTCACAGTTTTCTAAAAAAAAACCCACTATATTTTAGTCATCACACACGTCATACCTTTGTCTTCCGGTGACTCTCGTAAATATTTGAGTAGATTTAAATATTGGATTTTTTTTCATCACTTTTACGACCCGGTAAGCTGTGACTGACTTATTCTAAACCAAAGTTAATACTATTGTGTAGTTGATAGTTTATTAGTAATATAATTTCTAAAATCTTTGCAGCGGAAAATATTTATTTCAGCTTTACTATTTACTGAATATTAATGTCTTCAAATAAATAAATAAAACTCTTAATAATAAATAAACAATTTAACTATCTTTAGGATAATACATTGGCCTATTCAAGTAAGTTTTAGTGTAAATTGTGTAATATATATATATATATATATATATATATAAGTAATATATAAAATTTAAACTTAGCTAATAGCGACATAAAGGTTACCAAAGTTTATAGTTTTATGGATTCAATTTATTATTTTATTTTTAAAAGTACTTTCTTGTAATAGATCTACATATAAGTATTGATTAAACAAATTAATTCAACATATTTTTAATTAAAAACTTATTAACTTGTTGTTTTCTTTTTTCTTTTAAATTTGGCTTAAGTCAAATTATTTATTTTTTTAACTTTTCAAAAAGATTTTTAACAAATGACTTATTTTTTAAAATAAATATTTTTGTAAAGAATAAAGTTATTTATAATTTTGTCGATTAGAATGGGATTGTATTCTGGAATTTTGGTGCAATTATTTTTAAAAATAAAAACAAAAGTTATTGACAAAAAACGGAAGAAAAGTTTAAAAATATTGGTAATCATTTTTAAAAATAAAATATATAGTATGTTTAGGGGGGGGGGGTTGGGGGCTAAAAAATTTCATTTAAAAAATGATACATCGACTTCTGTTCAACGCGAAATTGCTGTTTTTAAAAAAAAGCTTAGAGCTAACCCTTTAAAATGATAAATGATTTAGAGATTTATGACAATTTTTAATTTTTATGTTGTCAAAGTACCTACGATGGTATGTGGCAGCGTGCCCCACATATAAGTTATATAATGATATATAGATAATTGCATTTGTAATGTTAAGGTAATAAGAAATGTATGAAGTATTATGTTGTGTTATGACTATGTACTTTTGAACATTCTTGGTAAACAGGGTATTGTCATTACGGTTTAGAATCTTAATACTTTAGTAACGCTTGGGATGAGTGGTCAGTAACAGGCGTAACACTAGATTCATTTTGTTGGCATCATTTCGTCTCAAATTTGGTCAGAGGTGCATTTCCTCGTGTGGCTGTGCAGACATATCATTGAGTGACAGTCTTTACCACAGCTTATGCACAAAAATGATGTGATTCTAAATGTTTTGGCCTTTCTCATATAGCCTCCTGAAGGAGTGAGATGCCGTGATTGATATTGCATTCACTTCTATCGCACTTGTTCTTATAAAATAGCACTATATTTTCATGCGTTAGGTCGTTAGGCAATGTTGCCGTGTTCCCAGCAGATGGTCAGAAGATCGTGAAAAGTTTGTAGTAAAGCTGTCTTGTCACTCTTTTTAAAGCCTACATTTCCAGGGTTTTCTCCGCAAGCTAGGCAGTCATTTGCTTTGCTAAGCTCTTCCTGTGTGGGCACGACATAAAGTTCTTCCAAGGGCGGCATAGCGGAGTTGTCATCTAGAGGGGTGCTGGAGACTGACGTAACTTTTTCACAGAGTTCCAGATAATGCTCAACCCACAATTTTAGGTGCGCTGTTTTGTCTTGGACACTTTCTTGGAATTTAATGGGCCGGTTTTTTTTGTTTTGTTAAAAATTATTTCTTTAATAGCTTCAGCATTCCTTTAAAATCTTAAGAGCCTTTTTTTTGGCTTCAGTGCCAGGTTATATCTCATCCCAATGTGTAACAAACCAGTCCGTGCTTTGTCGGATTTTTTACCATGGGAGGGCCAAACCCAATATTCAGGGGCCCTAAATTTATACCAATGGCCCAGCCTTAGGGACGTAAAAGCTGAGAAGCCCCCCCTCCCAGAGCGGTCGCATCTAGAAGAAGCCATCTGGGCGTCCAGGAAATAGGTCGAAAACGCCTCCCACTAAGTTGACCTCCCTAGAGAAGGGTGGATTTTTCCCTATTTTGACTATCACTTCAGGGCCACCCGGAAAACTTACGAGTCTCAATGGTTAGGACCGCCGCTGTGCGGGGATTCATTACTGACCTGTCTCGAGTGTAACCCCTACTAGAAGGCTTCCTCAGAGACAAACATAAAAGTATAGATTGCATTCAAAACAAACATTTACAGACTGAAAGTGACTTAATTTCCAAATGCTATAAAATAGGGACGGGGGATGTTGGGTGCTCACCGATCATTGGAGAGAACTCGGCAAACTCGTGGATGTCAACAACAACAGATTCCTATTATACATTTATGTAGAAATAAATTAAAATGCATTTATTTAATTACGGTACATTCAATCGATCTGACATTTTGATATAATGCATTGGTAGGTGACACAAGTCTATGTGCAATATTTCAGCTCGATAGAATCACGGAAATTGGGTGAATTTTTACTTTAGTTTTTCCGCCCGCTCGATGGACGGACCAAGAGAGAGAGAGAGACGAACGTGAAGCTAATATGAGGGATTTGAAAAAAAAACAACGGAAAAACAACGTTTTAAACTTTAATCACTTTTGACATTTTGTCGCCCTAGGGACTGACGGAGCAAGAAGGAGAGAGAGAGAGAGAGAGAGAGAGAGAGAGAAGGCGGTGAAGCTAATATCAGGGATTATAAAATAAACCACATGAGTAGTTACGTTGGGATCTAAACAATAAGGACTAATAAAAAAAATTATGAAGAAAATACGACAAACGAACATCATAATTTCAATACGCAACTAAGATTAATCTGTACAACATTGCCCAACAAGTTACTTATGTTAAACAAAACTCATTCTTAAAAACAACACAAGAGCCAAAAGTCGAAATTTCATAGTTAAAGAATAACTGTTAAAATCTTGAAGAATGAAAAGGAGAAAAAAAATTGAAATATATGTTGACTGAAATGTTGACTAAATTAGCCTAGGAAAGAATTTTAACAAAAATTCAATAAACAAATTCCTTAAAATTGTTTAGTTTATGTATTTAAACACTTTTTTAAAATGTTTATGCACACGGTTTGAAATCATTTGTGTTCTTTTCAACCAAGTATAACAATATGGTAATTTTAATGCATTTAACAATTAATTTCATTATTTTTTTTTTTTGCATCATTCATATTTAATTTGTGTTACCTAATTTGTTTAAAAAAATGTGTTAATATCCGATATATTTTGTTGTAAATTTAATATAAACATTGGTAAAATTAAAAAAATGGGACATAGTGTAATTTTGTCGGGTTAATTCAAATAAGCAGATCTGTAAACAATGTCATATTTTAATCACATTTGTAATGCTTCGTCAATTAGTATTTTTGCAGAAAAAACTGAAACTTTAATTTAAAATTCATAAAACAAAAACAAAAACATCATGTTAATAATGTCTTTCATGCAATGGCGCTTGAAACCTTATTTTTTGCAGAGGTCCTTCTATACAGAAGATTATTCTGCAAACACGATGCATCACCTTTTTGGAGACAAGTCACGAAGGGCCTGGTTTAAAACAATCAATAAAAAAATGAACTGAGCGAAAATAAGGTGAAAATTTAAAAAATGATTATTTTTTTTAAATGTGCATTTTGTGAGCTTTTGTATGTGTTCGCATATATTGTTGTGTGTGAAACAAACGTGTTTTTGGAAGTTAAATTTAATGAACGATAGTGCATGATATCAATTTGTTTCTAGTTATATGTGAATTTTAATGAAGTCTCACGAAACTTACGCGGGTAAACTTTTATAACCTGGCAACTAAACCCATCGTTGGCGCCTATTGCGATAAGCTTGCGAAGTGTCTCACTGTCATCAAGGCAAGATCTGCCAGTGATAACGGCCTTGTTGCATGTTACGTATCGGTCAAAAATTCTAATAAAAAAGATAAATTTTGAAATGAAATGTTAGAGTGACAGGAAACTGTGAGAATTTTTTTTTTTATTACTCAAAGATAGGATGAAAATATATATTTAAAGTTTACCAAGTACATATATTATATAAATATAAAAACAACCGTCTACCAAACTATCCAATTATTTAAATAATTTGTTTACGATTAAAGTCACTAATTTAGAAGTTATTTAAGCGTCAAAATGTTGGTAAACTCATGTATCTTTTATCCATCATCTTTTATTTTAAGACCAAAAATTAAAATATTTTTCAAATTATTATGAATGTGTGGCAATCATGCTAAATATGATGTTAAATATGATAGTGAAATTTCTAAATTTTTATTTTATGGTGATTTATTTTTTTATATAATCTATACTAATAAAAGGGAAAGCCCTCACTCACTGACTGACTGACTGACTGACTCACTCACTGATTCATCACTAATTCTCCAACTTCCCGTGTAGGTAGAATCATGAAACTTTGGGAAGTTTTTGGATACCCTTTGACTACGAAAATTGGCGAAAAAGAATTTTGAAAATCTAACTCATGTGGGGCCGGGGGCCCAAAAACATTTTTTGCTTATATCACTAAATCTCCGACTTCCCGTGTAGGTAGAAGCATGAAATTTTGGGAAGTTGCTGAGTACCCTTTTGTGGACAAAGTTTGGCTAAAAAGTTTTTAAAAAATATCTCTCAAGTGGGGCCGGGGGCCCAAAAAGATTGTTTCCTTACATGGGCTTTATAAAAGTTGAAAATCACCAATTTTCCTACTTCCCGTGTAGCTAGAAGCATAAAACTTTGGGAAGTTGCTGGGTAACCACTAATGACGAAGACTGGCGATGAAGAACGTTTAAAATCTCGCTCATGTGGGGCCGGGGGCCCAAAAACAATTTTTTCCTTCATCACTAATTCTCCAATTTCCCGTGGAGGTAGAAGCATGAAAGTTTTGGAAGTTATTGGGTAACTACTAATGACGAAAATTGGCGATAAAGTTGTTTTTTTTTAATCTCGCTTTTGTGGGGCCGGGGGCCCAAAAAGCTTTTCCCTTATATGTGCTATATAAAAACTGTAATTCAACAATTTTCCTATTTCCCGAGTAGGTGTTCCCGTGTAGGTAGAATTATGAGACTTTGGGAAGTTGTTGGATACCCTCTGACTACGAAAATTGGCGAAAAAGAATTTTGAAAATCAAACTCATGTGGGGCCGGGGGCCCAAAAACATTTTTTGCTTATATCACTAAATCTCCGACTTCCCGTGTAGGTAGACGCATGAAACTTTGGGAAGTTGCTGAGTACCCACTGTGGACAAAGTTTGGCAAAAAAGTTTTTAAAAAATATCTCTCAAGTGGGGCCGGGGGCCCAAAAAGATTGTTTCCATATATGGGCTTTATAAAAATTGAAAATCACCAATTTTCCTATTTCCCGCGTATGTAGAAACATAATACTTTGGGAACTTCTGGGTTCCCTCTCACAACGAAAATTGGCGAAAAAGAACTTTTAAAATCTCGTTCATGTGAGACCCAAAAATCGTTTCTTCCTAATATGAGCTATATAATAATTAAAAATCAATTATTCTCCTATTTCTATATTCTCCTGTTTCCCGTATAGTTTGAAGCATGAAACTTTGTAAATTTTTTGAGTACATGCTTCCGATGATAATTGGCAAAAGAGAATGTTACATTTCCCACTAATGGGAGCCGGGGCCACCAAAACATTTCTTTCTGTATATAAGCTATACAAAAAATTAAAATCACTAATTCTCCTATTTCCATTGTAGGTAGAAGCATGAAACTTTTGAAATTTTTTGAGTACAAGCTCCCGACAATTGGCAAAAAGGATGTTAGATTTCTCTCTAATTGGGTACCGGGGTCCAAATATATTTTTTCTTATATTAAAAAAAAAATTATTACTAATTCTCCAATTTTCCGTGTAGGTAGGAGCATGAAATTTTGGGTAATTGTTAAGTACCCTTTCAGGACAAATGTTGGTGTAAAAGAATTTTGAAATACACACTCATGGGGGCCGGGACCCCAAAAACGTATTTTTTTCTTATATGAGATTTATAAAAATTGAAAATCACTGATTCTCTTAATTCTCGAGTAGGTAGACTCATGAAACATTGGGGAATTGATAACTACACTTTCACGATGGTTAGCAGATGAAAACATATTTTTAAATATCTCTTACTGGGGGCCGGGGGGCCAAATGTAGTTTATTTTCTAATATAAACTACATAAAACTACACATAACTAATTCCCCCATTCTCCATTTAGGTAGAAGCATAAAACTTTGGGAAGTTGTTGAGTACAATCTCCAATTGAAAGTTGGCGAAAGAGAATGATAAATTTCCACTCACCGGGGGCTGGGGGCCCAAATATAATTTTTTCTTATATTAAAAACCGACTCATCACAAATTCCACAATTCATCGTGTAGGTTAAAATATAAAACTTTAGCAAGTTGTTGGGTACCCTCAAAACGACAAAAATTGGCGTAAAATAATTTTTAAATGCACGGTCATGAGGGCCTAGGCCCCCCAAAAACGTGTTTTGTTTTCCTTATACGTGCTATAAAAATTTTAAAATCAATAATTCTCCTATTTTCCAAATAGGCAAAGGCATGAAACTTTAGGGGTTTGTTAACTACACTTCCACGATGGTAGCAGGTGAACAGATATTTAAAACATTCCTTACTGTGGGCTGGGAGGCCAAAATGTAGATTTTCCCTAATATTAACTATATAAAAATTAAAAATCCCTAATTCTCCCATTCTCTATGTAGGTAGAAGCATAAAACTTTAGGAAGTTGTTGAATACCCTTTCACGACAAAAGATTAGCGTAATATAATTTTAAAATTCACACTCATTGGGGCCGGGACCAAATATGTGCTATATACAAATTGAAAAGCAATATTTTTCCTCTTTCCCATATAGGTAACGCATAAAACGTTGGATATTTTTTAAATACACTTCCACGATGGCAGCAGGTGAAATAATGTTTAAATTATTCCTTTGTGGGCGCTGGGGGCCAAAATGTAGTGTTTTATGCACTCACTCACTTATCACTAATACTCAATCTTCCCGCAGCAAAGCGCGGGCAAATTGCTAGTTCACAAATAATATTGATATGACATACCTGTATACCTAAAATTTATGACACACAACATAATACCTATTTATAAAATATAATTCGTTTATACTCTAATAAGATCATAATATTTATAGAGCCCCATGATTTTTCTAAATAGTTTCATTTTTTCTATCAATTCTTCTCGACTCTGAAAAATAATTTGATCATATTTTTTCAAGTATCTAGATGAATATTGTTACTTATTTTTGCAATCAGCAAATTTTAAACGTATATATTTCCCCATACGTTAGAAAATTCAATTGCACAATAATTCAGTCTTTAAAGAGATCATTAAATTAAGTGTTGAGCAATTACTAAAGGCCAGGGACGGATTAAGACTTAACGAGGCCCCTAGCTGCAATCAAACGGGGACCCTATCCAACCAGCGTCCTTTTAAATAAAATAATTGCTAGCATCTAACATACGTCTGTAACTTAATATTAATCATGAAAAAAACTAACACAAAGAAAGAACTGTTAGAAACGTTCGCCTGAATGTTAAAATGGAGTTTGAAAAGAAAATTTATTTTAAAAATCCATGAATGGGAATCTATCCCAAGTTCTCTTGCATAACAAGCCTATACTCTACCTCACTGCCATTGGGACATATGATTTATAATTAGTAAATTTTATAATATAAACAATATTTTATAATATGTATACTCTCAAATGAGCCATTCAAATAAAGTTTTCGATCATTAACACTATCGTGTCTGAACTGTCAGCAGTTTAAATAGTTTAATAGAAACGATTTATTAATTTATTTAGTTTATTGTATTTTCAAGGGTTCGCGCACACATTTTCACAGTTTTATTGTAAAATATAAAATAAAAATATTTGGGGACCTGGATATAGCCCGTTCAGCCGCCCCCTTTATCCGCCATAGCAAAAGGCGTTCATATCAATTATTTAAGAAAAATTAGGGGAAAAAAAACCCAATCAGAAAATCCTTCATGGTAAGATATGCAAAATTCTTATTATTCAGCATAAACAAATTCAGTTTAAAAAAAAAAAAAAAACAACATTCAAGTAAAATAAAAACAACAAAAAATTTAAGAACAATTTTACAACAGCACTTAAAAGTTATTGGTTAATTGGATATAAATTATTCATAATTACGAGCAGCCATCAGCACTGCTATCGTTCTTTCTTTGAGCGGCCTCAATCTCCTGCCGGGCATTTTGGTCACATTTTTCTAGTTCAGAGTACACTTCTTTTTTCTTGGTGGCAATTGTGAAACATTCAGACTTATTCATACTGTTGATTACTTGCAATAACATTGAAATAGGTTAGACTTTTTTTTAATACAGTTATGAATTTTACTGTTGATTGATGTGAATGACGGTGAAATAGGTAACATTATTGGAATACTAAAAATATTGCTATTGGTTGTTACTGGGAATGACGTGGGCTTAATATTTTTGTTTTCAAAATATTTTTCCATGAATTAATTTATTCTAAAATACACATGTTTTAGGGCTGTTATCGATTATTTTAAATTTAATCGTTAACTTTTGAAAAATTACCGAATAATTAATCGATTATTTTGATTAAAGCTAAAAATAAGATGTATAACATCATTAAACTGAAAATTTCAAGGGAAGTAACAAAAACCAGCAATTGTCATTTATTAAATTAAAATATAAGTAACTCAATTTAATGTCAATGAATTTAAATGTTGTTAATTTTTGTTGATTGAGTAATAACAATGCTAGGTCTTTATACCCTTTTTACTTATAAAACAGCTAATTTAAAAGCTAACTCTTTAAAAAAAATATTTCTTATACGGAGAAGTTTGTACCTAAAGAAAGAAAACTATTAATAATTATTATTTTTTACTAATATTTGACGCGCGTAAAGGACACTACACTTTATTCTTGTAATTACTATTTCATCGGTTAACATAATTTTAATCACAAAGATGTTTTACCGATTAATCAAGAAAGTAATCGTCAATTTCCTCAGCCCTAATATATTTTACTAATTAACCATAAAATGATATTCGAAAAAATATTACTATATTTATGTATACTTTTTTCTGTCAATAATTTCAGATCTTTATTATGCAAATGATGACGCATGACGTTGCTTATTGTTATCTATGGACGTAGCCGCAATCTAAGATGACATGTTTTTATGACATTTTTAATTTTAAAAAGATATCATGCAGTATTTAGAATTTGTATGATAAGCTTTTGTGCCACAAATATATATATACATATATAAAGAAAGAAAGAAAGAAAGAATTTCTTTTAGAAAATTTGTCAAATTACACAATGAATCCCATCTTAGAAAGTGATTCGATAATCCAAATAAATGCTTATTACCTTCTCTTGCTTCAGCGGAAGACACAAATTCAGCGTTTTCCAAAAGGTCACTGAATGTTTTCCTAAAGAAATCGTCTTACAAGTTTGAAGGTTTTGGTTGACACATATTTTGAACTCTTCTTTCTTCCTGTAGCAATGTAGTGTGATATTTCTTTGTAAAAATTTTTTAATTACAATAAGTTAAAGTAATTTTACTGTAAAGCATTGTAACATTTTCATTAAAAATGTATCCATTAATTAGGTTATTTGAGTCTCATTTCCAACGTATTCAGAAATGTTATTTGAAAAAAACAAAAAACGTTATGAAACAAAATTATAACAAATCCTCCTTCCAGTAATTACTCTCTTTAAACACAAAAACACACACACGAAAGTCGACCATGAAGTCCACACTGATGTAAAACATATTTTATTTTCTCAATGCGCAAAGTGGAACAATAATTTATAAAAAATTAATTTTACTCACTGACAGAAGTCAGCATAGACTCCATTTCGAAGATAGTTTCTGTAAATATCCAATAGTAAATTGCAAGACATTAACACAGAACACTTGCCTTCATATCTGATGCTGTTGCAAGCTGTTCAGACACAATAAAATTAATTAACTTTATTTTTCGGTGCAAAAATTTGTTTGCAATCTTCGTTCTAGCAAAACATGTACTATCTATCTATCTATCTATCTATCTATCTATCTATCTATCTATCTATCTATCTATCTATCTAATCTATCTATCTATCTATCTATCTATCTATCTATCTATCTATCTAATGTATCTAATCTATCAATCTATCTATCTATTTTCTACTGTACACAAAAGCTATCGCACTAATGGCTGCTTGTTTAACCTTAGGTGACAAAATGCGATATCAATAAAGATAAACTGATTTTTAAAAAAACTTCTAAGTCCTGTCGAGTTTGTACTGTCTCGCAGAAGCACACTTAAAGTATAAAGTTTTTTTTTTTTTCCAATTTACAGTGCCTTTAAGAAAAACGAAAAATTGATTTGCTCTATAGAAACCAAAATTCGTTAGGAAATATAAATATAAACATAAGTATATATGGTTCCCCGTCAAAACAACCGCGGTGAAAACGCCCCGACAAAACGTCCCCGGTCAAAACGGCCCCTGACAAAACGCCGTTTTGACACGAGCCATTTTGTCAGGGGCCGTTTTCTCCGGGGCCATTTTGTCCGGGGACGTTTTGTCGGGACCAATTTGTTTGGGGCAGTTTTGTATATATATATATATAGCCAGGAGGCAAAATTATCCATACCAAATCACCCCCCTGAACAGTTTAACTTACACAGCTGAAATTATACAAATACAAAATGGTGAAAAGACTCGTCATGATGAGCTAAAGCGTAAAGCTTGTTAATATATATTTTGTTGAGCTCAGACATATCATTAGATAAGCTAGATTTTTAGTCTCCAGCGGCAAAGACTTCCGTCGTCTTACTTTACTGGGAGGTGCATCAACTTATTAAGGTTATCACACACGTGACATACTGCAACGTCGTAATTGAAAAAATGAGGAAGTTTAGTTTTAAAAAATATTTCCAATGACAATTAAACCATTTGTCTTATAAAAAATATATTAAAAAAGCCCACCCACGGTAACAGAGCGTCGATAGTATAGTTTGAAGAGAATGTGCAGTTGTACAAATAAAATTATGACGTTTTAGAGACAAGTAAAACAAAAATGGTTTCGAGTTTGATGGACAAGGAAATGACAAAAATCAGCCATACATGGGTAAATAAAGTGACTCTTCTTTAGACAATAGACGTTTTTTTAAAATCATTCTGTATCGTTGCGAATGTGGGAGGCTTTGAGAATCGGAAAATCTTGAGACAAAATACCTAACGTACCATCGCAATAATTATACAGAAGAAACCACTTAAGGCTCTCTCCACTGTCCTTTGGCTCAACACACATGGGGTTTTCTTTTCCATAATTCTTATATTTTCACTTCCCTGTAACAACCTAGAACATTAAACTTACCACAGAAGCTAAAAATGCAAAGTAGGGCGAAAATAAATTTCAGCATTTTTATTAGATATGTATATGAGCAGTGCAATGTAAAGTCGAACCTTGCACCAAATGTGTCTCGTCTCTGCAATGCTCTTTTTTGTATAGACCGCTGCTTGGTGTAGCTGTTGGTGAAAATGTTCATGTAAAGGAACGATGGGAAGTATTTGTTGGTCAAGATTATGGGTGGCAAACATTCACACTATTGATAATTGCTAACTTTGCTTTTAAGTGAATGTTACGAAACCAACCAGTGTTTTATGACTCTAAACTTTAAAAGGAGTTTTCATTATCAAACAATTTCACATATTTTTTTTTCTTTTTGATTCTGTTGTCTCCTAACTTTAGTTTATTATTTAGTTTACAATTCAAGCTTCATTTAATATTAATTGACACTTTTGTAAAGTGACATATATCTAGTTTTAAGAAAAAATTATCATCAAGTTTGTTCATAAAATAAATATGCACATTTAAAGGTTATCTATTGTTACGTATCTAGGCATTGTGACCTATTTTTTTTGTTGTTTTCACTTGACCTGTTGCGGTCGAGAGACGGGTAGAAAATTCCCGAGGTTGTCTGCCCCTTTTGTGTAATGAGTTTTGTTTATGAGCGGCGGCGAGTTCAAGCCACACAGACCGTGTGACCGGTCCTTAACCTGTGTGTTTTCATCTGGTCAAAAATATGAGGTTTTCTTGTTCCGTCTCTTTAGAGAAGGTTCTAGCTCTGTCTTGTTGTTCACTTGTCCTGTTCTCGAATAGTATTCGAGAAACTACTAGAGTTGTCTTGAGCTCGACGCGCAGTGGACTATAAAAAGACCGCCCGTATAACGTTGAGACGGACAAGACATACGGAGACAGCCGTGAGACAGAATAGCGGAGACTTTGCGTGACCCCTGCGTGGTATTGATAGAGTAAGTTGAGATTTTTCCTTTTCAAGGCCTTGCTGGTAATTGTAGTTATCTTTTAAAACTCTTGAAGTGTAATATTTTTACAAGCCATTTTTGTAAAAGGGTTTGGTCAACCTCTCAATTCTGTATTGAGTAGATGTTTGTGTTTTTTTTTGCTTGTAACTTAATGTGATTCATTTAAAAGTACTATTTGATTTATATTTTATTAAACATTCAGTTAATATTTTACTTTCCGATTTCTTGTGTTATTCATTGTAAGTCTGTGGTTAAATTCAGACTTAAGATAGTGACACAATGGCTTTTTCTATTGTCACGTTCCCCTAGACAAGCCAATACAAATTAGAATAGATATAATTCAATTCGTAATACGTGACACTATGAATATACAAAATTTGCAATGTATGTCTGTCCCATCCGTCTGTCTGTCAATGACGCTACTATTTTTAGAAAACAGAGCACCAAAATAATCAATAAATATATATATAATTTGCTATTTATGTCCGGATCACGCTACTAATTTTAGAAACCAGCGCACAAAAAATGATTCTTTACCAACATCCTTATAAAACTTTTAAATTTTGAAATAAATGAATAAAACAAAAATTAATAAAATAAATTAAAGTTGTATATTACTAAAGCAGACCAGTAGTGCGCTGCATCGACCTTTGTAACAATGAATTAATTTAAAGAATCAAATGAATAATGTTTTTAAAATATTATGTCAGAAACCTACGCGGCAATGTTTAAAAAAAGTGCAAGTTCATAAGAAACGGAAAAATAAATTTATTATTGAAAAGAAAAAAAAACGGTATTAAGGGGCCCGACTCAAATATGAGTGTTAATTTTATTTTTTTACTGCCATTGTATTTATGCCATATTGCTCAATATGGTGTAAAATTGATTGGGGATTTAAATTTTAACATGAAGTAAAATAAAGTAATTTCGGGCCCCCTGCCCCAAGGGAATGAACATTGGGAGTTCATTGTCCGATTGTAATGAGATAAACTCTTGAGTTTTTTTTATACTAGGATGGGGGATGAATAGCGAGGTCAATAGACTGTTCTCCCCACAAGCTGAGAGGCGTCAGATGTAGCCCACGTAAAAGCCTAAATAAAAATATTGATGGATGGCTATTGCTAAAAATTCCTCCGCTGACCTGGAGAGGAGATGGGCACCGCCAAGGTCTACCCCAAGCCCCGAGAAAGTTGAATGGTGACTTGAGAAGCCCACAAAAACCACGAGGTTATGAGACTAATAAAAAAAATTAAGAGATGAGAAAGATCCATTATTTTCCTCACGCCAACACTATTTTTCATAACTATAACATAAGTAAAAAAAAAAAAAAAAACATTTAGGGGCCCTTGGGCCAACTCACTGCAAGATGTCAATTTCAAAATCCTGCTCATTTTAATTCAGTTTCAACATAGATTTGTTCCGCAATATGGCTTAATATTGAATGAGGAAAAGATCTTAAAAATATACGAAAGAAGAAAAAATAAAGGTAAGTTTATGTTCAGTGTCATATAGCCTTTTAATATGGACTATTAAGTTTTTGTAAACAAATTGTTGTTAAGATCCTTACATATACACATTAGCTAACGCATTAAATTATTTTTATATAGCTCATATTAGCAAAAATATTTATTATGGGCACATTCAGAGAAAAATGTAAATTTGGAAATACCTTTTCATTTTTTTTTCAATCTGCAATAGGATTTAGGGTCTATTTGCTATTTTTGCCGAGATAATTGTATATCAAATGGAGAATACAAACTTATACGTTTAATAAAAAGCCATTTAGTGTCCCTGGCCGCGAAGTAACAAAGAGTTAAGTACCCTTTTGTATTTTAATATTGCTGTAAAATTGTTATAACTATCTTTGATTAAAATCCATGAATTTACACAGTAGCTAAATCTTAAACTATTTTTGTAGCTCATGTAATACAAAAGTGACAATATGGGCTACCGGCGCCCCATAAGTGTTAAATATAAAAAATGATGTTACCAGTAATCATCCAGGGAGCGTACTGAACTGTCTCCAAAATTTTCATGACGATCGGATGCATGGTTTATAAAGGACATACACACACAAACACACACACACACACAGAGATACTTTATTTTTTATATATTTTAATAAATAATGAAATTAAGTATTCCCGTGCCCAATTAATGCAAGATGTAATTTTTTTAAAATTTGTTCATTTCAATTTGGATCATATTTAATGTATTATCGATATTTGTCGAGACAATGGCACAGAATGGGGAATACAATCTCAAACTTTTACGGGAAAAAAATCAAGGTCATCTGCTCGAGGGGATAAACATTAGAAATTGTATCCAATGTTCTATAGAATTTATTTATGGGTTATAAAGTTGATTTACACCAATTTTGGTTACGATCTATAAATTTTCCCACGTCGTTCACTCTTAAACAATTTCTATACATCTCCAATAGGCAAAAATAAAGTCTTTAACGCTTACGAAAATTAAGATCTTGACCCCCTGCCCCAAAGCAATTAACATTAAGCGTTCAACACCATTTTGTATTTTAATGTGGGCTATAAAGTGTTTGTGTTAAAAGTTTGGTCAAGATCCATTCATTTTCCATGTAGCTAAGGTTTAAACTAATGTGTCTATAACTTATATAAATGGGAAAAAAATTAGAGCCCCGTGACCACCACGAATGTCAAAGTTAAAAAAAAATTTACGTAAACAATTCCGTAAGAGCAACCAAATATTTCATTATAATTCATCTTGATCGGATGAATGGTTTAGTCATTTTAATGGACAAACATTCATACATACATTGATTTTTATAAGTACAGACTTGATACATAAACAAAACATGACATTAAGGGTCCCCTGACTCAGTAGGTGCAAGATGTAAATTTTGAAACATTTGTTTCTTTCAGTTATGATCATAATTAATATAGTGGCTACATTTGTGGAGACTATGTTACAGAATAGGAAATAAAATATTAAACGTTTAAGAAAAGAGAATCAGGACCCCCGGCCAGAAGAGATGAGCATTAAAGATTCAATTCACCATTGAATTTAAAATGGGCTGTCAAGGTCATTATACACCACGTTTGTTTAAGATCGATTCATTTTACCAGTGTTTAACGCTAAAACAATTTGTTTACATCTCATAGAGGAAAAAAAAAGTAAGGGCCCCAAGGCCCAATCACTGCAAGAGATTAACTCTAAAATAAATACCTCTTTGTTTCTTCAAGGTTGTTTAAAATCAGAATGGAAATGAAGTGTTTAGCGCTTACGAAAATAACGATTTTTGGCCCCTGGCCCCAAAGGAATGGACATTGGGGACGCAGTATGGTATTTTAATATGGGTTATAAAATATATATATACTAAGTTTGGTCCAGATCTATTCAGTTTCCAAGAACTTAAAACTTAAACTAATTTAAATATAGCTCATACAAGGAAAAAGAACAAAACATTTAAGGCCTCCGGTCCCCCATGAGTGTCAATTTTCAAAAACATTTTTCACACAAACTATCACGCAACCGTACATAAGAATTTCCTAAATTTTAATCGTGATAGGGCGAAATGTTTAGTGAGCTATAAAGGACACACATACATAAATACATTAATATTTTTTATGATATATATATTGATTTTTTCTTCCTATGAACCCTTGTTCAAAATAAAGAGATTGAAGCTGAAATATATTTATTTGTAAAATTTCCGTTAGTTTTAACGGGTGATACCGATGTATTTAATATAATATAAAATGGACAATATGGATTTTTATATATTAATTTTTTTTTTTTGAAATTCATTAAGGGGATAAGCAAAATTAATTGGACACACTGGGATTTCCTGTAAAGTTCTAATGTCTACAAAAATAAAGTCCAGGTGCAAAGATTATTGGTTGTTGAGAGTAATATCATTCAAAGTAAAAAACACTATTTTCAAGCAGGTAGGTTTAACTATTTAGGCTAATAGAGGTAGTGAATGGGAATGAGAAAATGTCTATAGGTCAAAGTTAATTTGTGACATGAGAAGTGGGGCATTGTGAAATCTAGATTGCAACTCATTTCAAGGCGGGGATTTAAAATTGACATACTTATTTCATTCTCATCCTAGTACAATCACAATTATTAATGTGTATGCGTGTATTTAATAATAGTCATATTTTGAGTTAAATAAACACTTTAGTGATTATCTGTAATGGTGAATGGATTGCTTGTCTGTGTACGAGTTTCTTTGTATGTATTTTACCGATAATATTATGTGGGTGAGAACTCCAATCCTAATCGATCCCGATTTTTATTAGACTGATGTTAATTTTTTAATGCAACAATTTTTGTTTAAAAGTATTATATCTAGTCGTCTTGTTGTCAACTTTTTGTTAAAGAATATGTCATGATGATCAGATGACTTTAAGTGGCGGAAAACTCTCACTACTTTCTCCAGGCAGGCAATGAGGTG
Source organism: Radix auricularia (assembly GCA_002072015.1). NCBI lineage: Eukaryota > Metazoa > Mollusca > Gastropoda > Lymnaeidae > Radix > Radix auricularia. Next base: position 61,191 of record MUZC01001419.1, read on the forward strand.
GAAAGTTTTCAAGGCTTGTTTAAAATATTATTTCAATGGAGATCCTAACAACTTATAAACTGTTACCAAAGCCATGGCGAACATACGTAATATTTTTGAAACATTTATTCAACATAGCTCAGAACAGAAATCTCTGAAGATGTGTGTTTGGTGACCACGATTTTACAGAAGAAACCCCTGGATATGTGTGATTGGTGGCCCATACCTCAAGACATACAACTCTGGATATGTTTAATTGGTGGCCCATACCTCAAGACATACAACTCTGGATATGTTTAATTGGTGGCCCATATCTCAAGACATACAACTCTGGATATGTGTGATTGGTGGCCCATACCTCAAGACATACAACTCTGGATATGTTTGATTGGTGGCCCATACCTCAAGACATACAACTCTGGATATGTGTGATTGGTGGCCCATACCTCAAGACATACAACTCTGGATATGTGTGATTGGTGGCCCATACCTCAAGACAAACAACTCTGGATATGTGTGATTGGTGGCCCATACCTCAAGACAAACAACTCTGGATATGTTTGATTGGTGGCCAATAAAAAGCTGCGTGGTGTTGGCAAATAAGGATGACAATGTCTTTATCTTTCATAATACATTAGATGTGGCCCTTGGCGTAGCTTACGCCACTCTCTTGCTAATAAATAGAGTAAAGACATTTTTTCGTTGTGGGTGAGAAGAACAGACAAAACCTAAATCACGAAGAAATTAGAACAACGCGAATGAACCTCGGGGCGGGGATAACTGCCGACCACCCAAGCTTGCCAGCGTTAAGTTGTGATTAGTCGACCCTGACATTGGTAATTCGTCAACCTTAATTACACTAGTTTTGTGCTTTTTCTGGTTATAT
>MUZC01001419.1:67454-69954 GCA_002072015.1 Radix auricularia
GACACACAATATTACTATCTATTTTTAAATATAATTATGTTATGCTTTATTTAGATCATAATATTCTTACACAGCTCTCGTATTTTTTAATTAGTTTCATTACTTTCTATAAATTCTTTTCTACTTTTAAAAATGATTTGATCATACTATTTTCAAGTATCTAGATTTATATTGTTACTCAGTTTCGCAATAAGAAAATTTTAATGTAAATATTTCCAAATACGTTACAAAATTCGACAGCACAATAATTTAGTCTTTGACGAGTTAATTAAATTAAAGTGTTGAGCAGTCATTAAAGCCTGTCAAATGAATTATTTGAGGAAAAGTAGAACAAAACCAATCATAAAATGTGGCTGATGGTAGAGATATGCTCAGTTCTTATTATTTTGCATATACTAATTGAGTTTAAAAACAATAATTCTATTTTAAAAAATAACACTCATATGGAAGAACTATTCTTCAAAAGCACTTTAAAGCGCATTTGGGCTTAACAGCGACTGTCAAAACAGCAACCGTCAAAATTTCGACTGCATCAAAACAGCGACTGTATCAAAATAGCGACTTTTTTCAATAACGACTTTTTTCTTTTGCTTGTGATAATGCATTTTTTTTTTGTAGAGAAGGGACAAGTTTAAATTAAGTACATTCAACTGGAGGTGTGTATCAATAAATGTTGATGTTTTAAAGAGTGTAAACACAGTTTCGGGGCACATTTTAAAAACAAATTATGTAAAAAATTAAAATTATAACAGCTATTACTTTAGTCCAATATATTGTGCAGAAAGCCAGGATAGAAACCAGCAAACCTAGTCGATTTATTGAGGGGGATTGTGGTTCTTCCCACCAGAGACAGTTTTACTACAGAACTTTTTGATCCTCGGATGTTTCAACCCTCTTTTTACCTCATAAAATTGTTTTTTTTTCTTCTAGTTTTTAAAAATAAAAATAATAGGGTTTAATATTAGATCCTCCCAAACCTATCCTACTCCTTCACCACTCCAATCCGATGTAAGCAGACAATAAAAAGGCACTGTGTTCAGATAATCCTTTATAAAGGTACCTACATTCTTTCAGCCCCCAATCTCTTTATTTACCTTCTCCATAACAGGCGGACCGTGGTCGTCACTTAATCTAGCCTTCGTTACATGACATTATGTAAACACCAGACAGTCAACCACATGACGTTTCAACAAAGGGCCTGCATTTTTAAAAAATCTGGCAGGGCAACCATTATAAACGCAGCAGCAATGTAACCTAGTCACCAACCATGAACCTCATTTTACACACTCCGTAACAAACTATTGTGAACTACAAGGCATTACAAACTTTTATTCATCATGTGAATGCATTCGTCGTTCTCATAAACTAAGACGTAAATTAACTGAACAAAATATAAACAACAATTAAGGAACGATATTGTCCGCTATTTGGTGTTAGTAACCAGTTAATGTATTAACTTTATATACTGACATTTTTGTACATCTTATTACAATTCAGTTTTTATGCTATATAGGTCTACAAAAGAAAGAGAAGTGAATGATAGGGCGCAGGTTTGTGTTGGTTTCAGTGCCTGCGAGGTTCGCCATTCATGTCAAAACCTTAATAACAAATTGTTTTGTGTTGTTGTTTTTTTTTTAAATTTCATCTATTGATTCGGTTTTTACGATGAAAAGCGTAAAACCACTGGAAAATAATATATATAAAAACAATGATAAATTTGGTCTTTTCCAAGTATGTTTGGCATGGGAGTGGAGGGAAGATTGACCTTTATATTATAGTGAAATGTTTACCTAGGTTAGTGGCGAGTGTTATGGGAAAGGTAAATAATGGAATGAGAGGCAGAATGAATTCAGGTACTTTACAAAGGACTCTCTGACCACGCGGCATTTTTATTGTCCTATTACATCGCCACTTTGATCGGGGTGGAGAGATCGATTGAAGTCTACAGAGACCAGGGACTGTTCGTTGGCTGGCCCATATTACATCAGGACATGTTACGAGGGATATACTAAGCGCCGACCACAGGTCAACGTTTGCTTGCGAGATTTATGGGAAATGTAAATAAAACGACTGGGGGTAGAGTGAATGTACGTACCTGACCACGTGAGCTTTTTATTGATCGATTACATCGGATCGGGTGTGCTTAGCTGGACGTTGACAATACGTCAATAATTGTTTTTAAATTTTATTTAAATCAAAATGTATAATTTTGATTAAATACTACATCAAAATGTTGTTATTGTCTTTAGGTTTTTATTTTTCTATGCATTTATTTAGTTTTTTCACTTGGGGTCCATGGACAAGTTTAGACATATAAAAGGGTTCTATGTGTCAAAAAGTTTAGAACCAATGTGTTAGGTTTACGGTTGGACCAGAATAGCTTTGCGGTGAAGTCGCTGTTTTGACACAGTCGCTGTTTTGAAGTCGCTGTTTTGACGGCCGCTGTTTTGACAGTCGCTGTTTTGAACCCGTGCCCTTAAAAGTTAAAGGTTATTCTGAT
>MUZC01001419.1:74954-78769 GCA_002072015.1 Radix auricularia
TCCAAATGTCAAGAAAAATAAAGTCTAGGCGCAAGTATATTGGTTTTGAGATTAATATCCTGCAGAGTAAAAAAAAAATCATGTTAAGCCTGGTCCCTATTGGAATTCAGGACGTGTTAGCGCATTTTCCTATGATGTATCAGTACTTATGTTAGATATCAGCATTATGTAGTTATCAGTAATTGTGTTTAGATTTTAGACATATTTTTATGAATTTTCTTGTACCTGACATTTTTTTAAATTTAAAATTCATTTCTTTACATTTTAAATTTTTTTATTTTCTCTTTAATCTAACTACAAGTCACCACAAATGATGACGTAAAACTCTCTAAACTTTTACACGTCAACTTTAAAAAAAATAATTCTTTTGCACGCTTTCTCACCACTCTTCAATGCTTGAAAAACAGTGTACTCGACTTCCGGCAATGGCGGCCGTTCCCTGCGCTAGTGTTACCTCTCGATTCGAAATATTTTTTGGTAGTTTAAAGGGGGTTTTTAACGCATCGAGTAACTGAGTGTTGATGCACAAATGGCAGGTCAGAACATACAAAAAACATATATACCTCATGGGTCTAGGACTTATGGATGCAGAGATCAAAGGTGATGACGGACGGACGGACAAAACGGGTGCAATAGCGCATTCGACTTCTCGAAAATGCGCTAAAAACTTGTTATCAAGCAGGTAGTTTTAATTGTTTACGCTAATAGAAATGATGAATTCTTTCGAGAAAATGTCTATAGAACAAAGTTATTTTGTGACACCAGGAGTTGGGCATTGTAAAATCTAGATTTCATCTCATTACAAGATTTGTCTGAGGCTGCTTTGTCAGGGGCCGTTTTGTCCAGGGGCCGTTTTGTCCGGGGCCGTTTGGTCGGTGAACCAATATATATATATATATTATAAAGTAGTATAGCTAGTTGTCTTGTTGCCAACTTCCTGTTAAAGAATATGTCATAATGATCAGATGACTTTGAGTAGCAGAAAACGCTCACCGCTTTCTCCAGACAGGCTATGAAGTGGAAATGTTTCAAAGCTTGTGGAAGATAATATGACAATTAGATGCCTAACAACTTGTAGGCAGCTACCGAAAACTTAGCGATCATACGTTCATTTTTTAAACATTCATTTAACAAAGCATAGAACAGAAAACTCCGGAGATGTGTGTTTGGTGACCCATAACTCAGGACAGAAATCTCTGGAGATGTGTGTTTGGTGACCCATAACTCAGGACAGAAATCTCTGGCAAAGTGTGATTAGTGGTCCTGACTTTGGAGCAGAAAACTATTTAGATTAGTGATTGGTGGCCAATACATCAGGACAGAAAACTATTGATATGTGACTGGTGGCCAACACCTAAGGACAGAAAACTATAGATATGTGACTGGTGGCCAATACCTCAGGACAGAAAACACATTAGATATGTGACTGGTGGACAATACCTCAGGACAGAAAACTATATATATGTGACTGGTGGCCAATACCTCAGGACAGAAAACTATAGATATGTGACTGGTGGCCAACACCTAAGGACAGAAAACGATAGATATGTGACTGGTGGCCAACACCTAAGGACAGAAAACGATAGATATGTGACTGGTGGCCAACACCTCAGGACAGAAAACTATAGATATGTGACTGGTGGCCAACACCACAGGACAGAAAACTATAGATATGTGACTGGTGGCCAACACCTCAGGACAGAAAACTATAGATATGTGACTGGTGGCCAATACCTAAGGACAGAAAACTATAGATATGTGACTGGGTGGCCAACACCTAAGGACAGAAAACTATAGATATGTGACTGGTGGCCAACACCTAAGGACAGAAAAATATAGATATGTGACTGGTGGCCAACACCTAAGGACAGAAAAATATAGATATGTGACTGGTGGCCAACACCTAAGGACAGAAAACGATAGATATGAGACTGGTGGCCAACACCTAGGGACAGAAAACTATAGATATGTGACTGGTGGCCAACACCTCAGGACAGAAAACTATAGATATGTGACTGGTGGCCAATACCTAAGGACAGAAAACTATAGATATGTGACTGGTGGCCAACACCACAGGACAGAAAACTATAGATATGTGACTGGTGGCTAACACCACAGGACAGAAAACTATATATATGTGACTGGTGGCCAACACCTCAGGACAGAAAACTATAGATATGTGACTGGTGGCTAACACCTCAGGACAGAAAACTATAGATATGTGACTGGTGGCCGACACCTCAGGACAGAAAACTATAGATATGTGACTGGTGGCCAACACCTCAGGACAGAAAACTATAGATATGTGACTGGTGGCCAACACCTAGGGACTGAAAACTATAGATATGTGACTGGTGGCCAACACCTCAGGACAGAAAACTTTAGATATGTGACTGGTGGCCAACACCTAAGGACAGAAAACTATAGATATGTGACTGGTGGCCAACACCTCAGGACAGAAAACTATAGATATGTGACTGTCGGCCAACACCTCAGGACAGAAAACTATAGATATGTGACTGGTGGCCAACACCTCAGGACAGAAAACTATAGATATGTGACTGGTGGCCGATACCTCAGGACAGAAAACTATAGATATGTGACTGGTGGCCAACACCTAGGGACAGAAAACTATAGATATGTGACTTGTGGCCGAAAACTCAGCTGCGTGGTTACAAATAAACGAAGGTATAAATATGGGGTTGTTTTGGTCTTTTATAATACATATTTTAAAAGTTAATTGGTGTATCATGACAACTTTCAAAGCTGAATATATCTGGAATTTCTCTATTCCCGATGTAGATACGTAATTCCATTTATATAATAGTAGAGTGAAAGTGGTTTTCCTCAAGCAGAGCGTCACGCAAGAAGCTTGACGGTCAACGCAAAGTTCTTGGCAAACTATCTCCCCCGTCCCCAACGATTTTTTTAACGTTAAAACCAATTATCTAATTTTAGGATTTATGTATTTTAAAAATTATAACTCGCGCAGTACAAGGCAGGCGGGGCGGCGATTTGAAAGTGATACTAGATTTTCAAATGCTCTAAACAACAGCTTGGATTGATAACTAAACTTTGTAGGGACATAAAATTAAACCATTAGCTTCGGTTTATATGTGAGGCGATACGCCTTAATTGTATAAATTAAAACATAGCAATAATAGGTTGGTGATTCCATTGTAATTTGAGCTTGTTTCGTTTAGACTTCGTGTTTTGAGCAGTTACATTGTTTTTCATATCATACTGCAGAAATTATTACTTTCTGTTACAGCTAGGGGCTAGGTGTTTACTAGTAGTGTTTTATTGTATAACTTTGATACTAATTAGTTGAGTGCTAGACATTTTTCCTGTCTCGATAGTTTGTCAACAGACACCAGAGTCTAATCATAAGGAGTATTTTTATTTTATTTGTATTATTTTTCAAAAACAAAACTGAACTTGTCATACATGATCATTTCAATAACAAACCAAACTTGGGTTGTATAGGAATGGTATCATTGGCCAGATCCTAAAGATCAAATTAAACTTAAATGTGAAAAGTGTTAAATCGTTATATTTTAACAGTATTTAAACAAGATGCTTAAACACTTATTGTATATTTGGAGGCGGGGGTTTGGGTTAAACTAGCTTCATATCACAATAGCTAATATTTCAACACCAACTTGGTTACTTCCGGGTTATGTTGGGGGTCATTTCCGGTTATGGTTGGGGTCATTTCCGGTTGTGGGTGGGGGTCATTTCCGGTTGTGGGTGGTGGGATCATTTCGGGTAGGTGTGGTACCAAGATGGCGCCGAACATGTCTAAACATGTGTCC
>MUZC01001420.1:0-23314 GCA_002072015.1 Radix auricularia
TAATAATAATAATAATAATAATAATAAAAAAGCTTATATGTAAATACAAAGACAAAGTATCCGATTGTCTTAGATGTACAAGTGTCCGCTAATTTAGTGAATTGTTACTTTTACTTTTTAAAAAAAGAGCGGAAGCCATTACAAACAAAATAAAATTGATTAGAAAATCAATATCTATCTCATTTTTAAAAGCAACATTGTTTTTTTTTTAATATTATTATTCATGTGAAAAGAAAATATATCTTTTAAACAGTTAACCATAATTTTCACGATTTTCAAGCCTTAATATTTACAAGTATTAACTGGCTCAATAATATCTTATTAGTCTTGAACTATTTTCATGCTTAGACTATGAAAAGGAAGATGCGTCTTTCGAGAGGTATTTCCTATATCCAAATGAATCTCATTGATAGACACTGCTTTCATTTTATGATTCATTTGAAAATAAATTAAGCTTTACCCATTAGAGTTTTAAAACTGTTAAAGACATTCGTTATTCTGGTAGAGTATACAGAGACAAGTATGCGTTATTAAAGCAAAAATACAAAAATGGATGGGTAATTTTCAAATTTATCATACTTTCTATTGTCTCTAATATAAATATCGTGACTATTATGGAGAATTGGTTTTTATGTATTACTAGATATATACAAATATCGTGATGCTAATAAACTCATCACAAAATTTTTATAGGAATTTGAGACTCAAAAATGAAATATAGTTATTTTTATTTTTATTGTACCCACTACCCACCCCATGTATATTGCTCGTTAAAGAACTATCACTTTAAAACGTTAATAATAAGAATGATAATTGCAATGACCAATATATTTTAATACGAAATTAAGACCATGGTAAATGAACAAATACCAATGAAGTTGCTATATTAATTTTTTTAAACATTGTTCGATGACGCAAATTGCATAAACATATTCTTAGTAGATCTACTACAGCAATATTTAAAATTATATTGGTGAAGAAATTGTGTCTATATTTTGTAATTGATAAGAAATACTTGCCTGAAGAAACCAGGAAAGCCACCACTTTATCATCTTTTAAAACTTTAGTAAGAATACAGGACTAAACAAAAACCATAGAAATACGTCGGACGCAATAATCTTCTGTACAGAAGGAGCGTCTGTAACATATAAGATAAGATAATCTTAAATTAAAGTTTCATCGCAACTTCTGGTGCGCATTATTGTGTATTGCCTGTAATCTGTGCACTAAAACGCTCTGATATAAAATATGCTAACATTGTGTTATTCTTTAAAGAATATAGTTTAGAAGGTATAAAACTTTAATTTATTGATTTTAAAAAGTATTTTAAATTATATATATATATTACCACGAGAAGTTATTAATAACTTGTGTTAATTCAATTTTAAAAAAAAAAACAACTTTTTTAGTAATGTAAACTCACGTTAACAAACACAACTATAAAATAAATAACACAGATTAACTAGTACATTATTTTACTTACGTAACCTTTAAAATTAACTTATTAAGTTTAATTTATATGGATGTTAAACTATTTCAAAGTATTTGAGCTATCACATTAATTTCAATTATCTATCTTTGTAAGTGGCATGCCACTGAATTCGATCTCTATAATTAGGGATACAATGACATTCAAAGGCTATTATTTTCGTCTCCGCTAACTAACACTAGTTACAACAACATAATCTTATCTCTTTTTTATGAGTTACATAGTTACTAAATAACAATTAAGTAAGTCATTGACGAGTAACCTTCTAAATGAAAAATAAAGTACACAAATGTATCCCAACATTTGACATCTTTTAAAATCAAGCGACATTTTTATAAAAGAATTCATAGTAACAGCACTTAGAGATGAAGAACATAGTTTCGTAAAGTAAACTAGTTGCAGACAACGATAATAAAAATCGCTGAAGACAAGTAAAAGACAAGCGAATTTTCTGTTGAAAATTATTGGATGACATGTGGCATTAAACTAACTGAATTGTATGCCCAATGTTTTTGGAATGTGAGCCATACGGTAACTCTTATTGCTATCACGTCCGTACAGGTAAAAAATGCATCGGTCTGTGGGCTATCTTTAAATTGCTATTGGTCAACCATACTAAACGTTTTAGAAGCACTAAGTTATAACACTTTTTATATTCAATGGGATAATTAAAAAAAAAAATACTGGTTAAGGAAGTCATATTGTAGTTGCGTGCAGGCTAATGAAGCGATGCGTGCCAACTGTGTCATGCATGCCATAGTTATCACTGATCACTGATCTAGAACATTTTTTAAAATGATCTCAAATTATACGTACCTTCAATTAAGAGTAGCTTTATAGACCAAACTATTTTGTGATGTGATGTCAATATAAAACCTATTCTTGTTAACACGTAAATAGTAGCTGCGAATATAAATGAAGAATTCATTGTATAATTTTAAAATATTTTAATCGTTTAAAATTAATCAAATGGATCAATTTCGATGAAAAGTTCAAAACATTGTTCTGATGTATTTTTTGAATTCGTTAATCATTTATATTTTTTTCTTTCTTACTTTACCCCTCAGAGTATTATTATTTATTTACACATGTCAACAAAATAATTATTTTTTTTATATCTGTCATACCAGTACAGATTGGCTGTGTTATGTTACAACCTTGTCAGGTTACTGAATTACTGAGACCTGACATATTTCGATAAATAATAAATCGTGACGGGATCGATATATTCGTTAAAATTTCAATTTATGAAATATAATCAATCAATTGATTACATTTGTCCTTTAAAAAGAAGAAGAAAAAATAAATCATCAACATGTCTAAATATTTAATTTCGGAACATAAAAAATAAAAAAATAAAAACATTTGCAAACATTATCCTTAAAAGATATCTTCATATAGAAAGTAAGCATATAATACAGCTCAAACAGAAATAAATTTGTCATAAAATTGTCTGATGTTCATTTGATCTGAGGGTGCCAGGCTGATAATAGTGTGGCAATAATTTCAATGAGAAGTAATTACACAAATGAGCGCTAATACTTGGTGGAGAGCATAGATACTGAGGTATATTTACCAAATAACGAGATACAATGAGAGCATAGATACTGAGGTATATTTACCAAATAACGAGTTACAATGAGAGCATAGATACTTAGGTATTTTTACCAAATAACGAGATACAATGAGAGCATAGATACTTAGGTATTTTTACCAAATGACGAGTTACAATGATTTATACTTGGTGGAGAGCATAGATACTGAGGTATATTTACCAAACAACGAGATACGATGAGAGCAGAGATACTGAGGTATATTTACCAAATAACGAGATACGATGAGAGCATAGATACTGAGGTATATTTATCAAATAAAGAGATACAATGATTTATATACTATTAACTATCAAAATGGCATAAACCTTAATGACTTATTTTTTGCCGAATTTGACAAAATTTATCTTAACACTGAGGTAGCAAAGTACAATTTATAAAAAGTAAAAGCATCATGCCCGCGTTTGTTGCAAAACTTCTGTTTTAAGAAGAGTAATATATTATATTCCTGTATCTGTCACAATCGGAATACAGAAAGAGAGACTTGCTGGCTCACTCTTAACACTTAACTCTTCTTCATTCAGTCTAAACAGAAGAATTGAAAACTTTCTATACTTGTATATTCCCGACTAGGTGTGCAATCATTTGCGTGTGGACAAACTCACATACCAAACATAGTTGAATACATACTAATATAAGAGCAACTTATTGATTAACTAAGAAATGAGAAACTTAAATCAATTTCGCAAGAATGTTCCAACATATTTTGTTAACAGAAAAAAAAAAAAAAAGATCGCAATTTCATATGTCGAATTCAGGGTTATTGTTCAGGAGTTGACTGCTGAGATCCCATCTTTCCATTTGGTAGAGCGAGGATTTAACATCGCTATAAACATCATATTCCTCACTGACTCTCACTCACACGCACTCACATAAACGATTTCTAGTTGCTAATCATAACAATTGATTTGGTCATACATAAACTCAAAACAATGTATTTTGGTCATAAATACACTCACAGAAGTTGATTTGGTAATACATACACTCATAAAAATTGATTTGGTCATACATACACTCATAAAAATTGATCTGGTCACACATACACTTAGTCATTAACTGTTTTAAATTTTAATATTTTTTGTACTATGGAAATTTTGACTATAAAAGGGGTATGGGTAAAAAAAAGTTTGGAAACTACTTATTTACATATTTTCCCTATTTATAGGGATCGAGATCAAGTGGCATTCCATATTGATTAAATAATTTGTCTGAAGAATTTCCTAGGCATCATATTCTTTTGTTAAATTGTTAGAAAATGATATATATCAAAGTTAATGTATACATTTCATAGTTTACATGTTTCGATATTTGTATAATTAATGAAGCAATTTGTTCTTCGAATGTATCTTTTCCTTACATATTCTGTGATACATTTAAGCAACACAATAAAACTAATTAGTCACATTGTATTGTACATTATACGTTTTCTTTTTTTAAAAAGATTAATCAAATTTGTCACCATCCGTACAAGCAGTGCATATTTTTAATTGTTAGCTTATGCTATACGTCAGTAAAGGTTTTTTGTGGTGCGCACTTTACAGGAAATCCCATTTTAATGCTAATAAATATGTTAATAAAATGTTCTCTAATAAAAGGCATATTCCCATTCTTTGAAAATTATTTTATTTTTTTATTCAAGTAATTGAAATAATAGATGCCTTTTATCGCTACATTTGTATAGCCTATATAACGAAACAAAATTGAATAATAGAATGCATCTAATTCTTAATAATTTTGTAAAGATTCTTACAATAAATGACTTTCAAAAACTAAAAGAAACACAATAAATTGTAAAAACAAGATAAAACATTGCATAAAACAAATGAATAAATAATGTTTTCAAATAAACATATATGTTTGTATTATGTGTGAATGTGCGTGTGATTGTGTAACAAAATATAATGTTTGCTTTGTCATATTGTTATCTTGTTAAACTATCTTTCGAAACATGGGTTTATCAGTAGAATATGTGTGCATTCTTTTTTTACTTCTAGACTCTAGTTAAATTTTGTAACATTTTATAGACTTTCTTATAACATTGGAACCATTATCAGAAACAATAATAATTTATCTAATTTGTGAAAATCTGTATATCGTTAGATAAACATATTTAAAACGTTTAGCTTTTTTGTTTTTATAAAACTATGTAATTAAAAAAAAAAAACAGACGCTGCTCCTGTTTATAAATATCCTGTTCTTTACAATCTAATGAAAGCTCCGGTTCTTTGTTGGCCTGTTGGCTTGTGACGCAACGTTCATTGGCCAAGGCTTTTGGAGGAACGTGTTACATAACGATATCTGAATAATTGTTTTTAAAAAAAGTTTCCACAAACTTACTTCAAATTATATTTTTTTATATTCATGGATACAGGGGCGTCGCTAGGGTTGGTGTCACCCGGGAAGGTAGGTCATGGTGTCACACGTTAATAATTTAAGGGGGACGTTCATAAATGACGTCACGTGAAATGTACCAATTTTCACCCCCCCCCCTTTTTCACCCGCGTCATACTTTGTCACAAAAACGTAAACCCCAACACCTTGTTCCGCTATGACGTCACAAAGCTTAGACACCCCTCTCCGAAACCATAATTTTATCAATAAAAATAAGCATGTTGCAAATAAGTATTTTGTCATTTAAAACTGTATTTAGTGTAAGTATGCACTCTGGTATCGTAACACGCGGGGAGCCATTGTAAACGTCATGAAATTAATTGTAAACAATCAAATATTTAAGGGGACTTTTATTTAGCGTTGCGGGTTATTTTTATGTGACGTCACATTTTTAAACACATCCACCCCCTAGTCACACGTCGTCACAGATGCGTGACCCTTCCCCCTATGGTTGATTAAATGGAGGGGCTGAGCAGACTAAAGCCAGTGGCCCCAAATAATTTAAATGTTATCATAATTTATAATAAAGATGGGCAAAAGTTGTATGAATCCCTGAAAATGCCTTAGACAGTCATAAGTCAATGCTGCAGTTATAAGTAGTAAGTATAACATAGTCTGGGCTAATCTTTGTAAGAAGTGCAGTGCTGATCATTTTTTTCCGTGTACAGCGTACAGCTCATTCCCTTCACTTGGTTTGGAAACGTGGAGCAGTTGTCTTCTGCAAAATCTTTATACCTTGATTGTTGCATTTACTGATCGTCGACAAATACTTCCAAAACACATAAAAGTGATACAAGTTAATAAAGCCTTGTTTAACACAAGATGGTCAGCCCGACATAAAGCTGTAAGCAGGGCCAGCCTAAGGGAATTAGAGGCCCTAATAGAAGTGAATTTAGTGGCTTAAAAAGAACTTTCAAGTCAAGACACACGGCTGCCACTCCTTGCAGTCTGTGTAGAAAGTATCTTTAATGAATCCTGAATCAACCTCTGTTACGTAGCGAACCTTACATTAATAGCCATGCATCCTCTCCCTTCCCGACCACACAATATTTTCCGTTAACAGCACAAAACACGTGTTTCATACTCAGTCAACTCGCACGCTCATACCATGTCAATACAACAACACATCATGAATCTCACAAATATTTTGCAGCAATGAAAGAGTTAAAAACAACTAAAATCACCCAGGTATCTGTTGACTTGAAAAAGAAAGATTTCAGAAGGAACTTAAACAAAATAAAGTCGCTATGTTACTTTAATTTTGGGGGAAAAATTTTAGAGAGATTTCAGAAAACAAAAATATCCCTTCAAGAGCCGAGAATATCTCTCAATGAGTTTGTAAAATGAAAGCATTTTTAATTTGATTCATATGAAGACGAAGTGAAGGACAAGTCGGTGGGGGGAAAAAAAGAATATAAATAATCGATAATACTATTAAAGAAGAAGAAGTGTCAGTTTGATATTACCAAAATGGTAGTTATGGTAATCATTGACAACATTTTTGAAGCTCAACAACATCGATAAAGCGCATGTAAAAACATCCATTCTGAGCTTAAAAATGACGCCATTCCATGGGCAGCAGCCAAGTTAATGAAGAATATTAAAGTAATTTCGATGACTGCTTACCTTCACAATTAGTCCAATTTTCAGAACTCTTAAAAAACTAATTTTCAGCCCCAGCCTTAGGGTAAGGAAAAGGAAGTAGCACAATGCTAATCTCAAAACAAGTGCACAGAGCTAGAAATAAATTTTGCTGCTTTTGAATGAGCTAAATTTCAGTTCTTAACAAATGTAGCATCCAAATTCGCATCTATCTCTCAATGATGACTTCAAACTGCAGCAGAGAGCGATCTTTGCACAATTAAAAAGAATATAAAAATTAGTTAGAATTCGTATTGGACAACCAAGACTAAATATGTTCTCCCCAATGACTTTTGTAAAGGAACTTGTAAGTTTATTTAGCGTGACTGAGTTGATTGAAGACATCGCCATGAAAAAATCTCAAACTTAAATTGTAGGTTAAAATAATCATAAATTATTTTAATAACTTTTTGATTTCAGATAGAGAAAACAATTCGTTACCCCATAAAAAAACAAACGTTGAAAAAAAAAACATTAGAAATATAGAATAACACGTAAATTATTCCATTCTATAGGCTCGTATGTAACCACGAAACAGCTTAAGTTGGGATGGGACCGTCGTAAAAGGGGGACTATTTATATACAAACATGCATATCCATGCTTGCACGTCTTTAATAAATATAACAAAATATTGGCTCAAAGACATTGACTTCAAAATTCTCTACTTAAAAAACAACAAAGAAAACTTGAAAAAAAAGTGTACTCCCCCAAACCCATTAAGGTGGAGGATATAGTGAGGTGGGATTCATTCATCCTGTTAGTGTGTCAAAACCTAAATGACTTTATGTCCAACATTTCAAAGATCTCTCTGCTGCGATTTAATGTTGTATTTGTGCTGGAATTCTTTTTATTATTGCAAGTTCACTGATTTTAAAAAAATTAAAATCTTTGTGTTTAATATCTAACATCGTATTTCTTACTTTCTTTCTAGTTGAAAGAAATGTTTATTCGTTGTTTTTCTGAAATAAAATAAAACAATAAAATTTTAGGCTTTGGTGTCCACCCCTGATGGTGTCGACCGGGGCGGCCCGCCCCACCCCCACGCCCCCTTACGACGCCACTGCATGGATATTCCCTGTTTTATGTGAGGGAAATAAACCATGTAAACGTTGATATCATTTAATATTTTCTTCTATGATATATGTTAATACTAGACATGTGTAGACCTTCAGAGGTTACAAGTACCAATCTAAACATGTACTTAATGAACTTAAAGAGACAATATTTTAATTGTAATAATTGAGCCACAGTCACCACTGAAAGTAAAGTTAAGTTAGTTACTTTATTTACATTATTATTACATTATTTATGTCCTATCTTTGTGAATCTTGCGCCATCGAGGTCATTAAATACACGAGAAGAAAGACAGATATATAATTATTATTTAGCATGTAGTCATAAGTACAACAGAGTAAAAGCTACTTTTAGTACAATACTTCTTATATTACTTTAGCAATAACAATTACTATACATTGAGCTAAGGGTTAACAATTCATTTACATTGTATCCCTTTTTACAGGGAGCAAGATGAAGTGGCATGACACTTTGGTACAATAGATGAGCTTTGTAACGAAACTTAAATCAACTCTGACTGACATGCTGTTTAATTGTGACACAAAAATATATTATAAATTATATGAACAAATTTCCTAGTTTTCATGATTTGCTATTAATACGACTTTATAATACAATTTGTTCAACGAATTTTATTTGTATATAAATTATTCTCAGTTGCATAAAGAAATGTTTTAGCAACACCAAAATGCGTATTAATCTAAATGATTTCAAACTTTTAAGCTCGCAAACGTTTCTTTAAAAAAGAGGTAGTGACAATTATTAATCCCACCAGTTTGGCCTTTGAAATATATTTTTTAAAAGTAATGTATCTGTAATGGTTTTTTGTTAGGTCCAAGTTGCAAGAAATTCAATTTTTAAAGCATATCCAAAAAGTTAAAACAATCCACTTTAATAATAGTGATGCGCCTCTTCTTTGATAGTTGTTTTTTTTTTTTTCGCAAAGAAGTAAAAATATACTTCCATTATATTGTCCATGTTGGAATAGCATAACTAACGAAACATAAATTTGTATTACACCATGACGCAAACTTCTTGATTATTTTCGTAACATTCTTAAAATAAATGTAACACAAAAACAAAGTAACGATTATAATCGTTAATGCCATTGACAACATGGAATAAAGAAAATAAATACAATTTTCATTTGACAAATGAATTTATATATATATATATAACGGCTGAGACAACGGTGAGCAAAACAAAAACTTCTACTGATGTAAAGAAATGGAAATATAAATCAGACGAATCTATTTTAGCAATGTTTGAACGTTGGTCTGAATCAACTATTAATTACTTTAAAATAATTAAAAGTTGAGAATTGCATTTGCTTTCAATATTATAAAACATTATTGCATCTCAGTCTTGACTCATATAGACTACATTTTTAAGGTTATTTATTGATTTGCATTAGTTACATGAATTATTGATGAAATATATATGTTAAAATTGCTTACCTTCCATAGAGTTTTTATCTTCGTATAGTTATAATTATTTCTCGTACACGGCTACACAAATATTCATGTAGAAGTCTGGTGTTGTAAGATAGTAGAACAGGACCACACAAAGTTTCATGTAGAAGTCTAGTGTTGTAAGATAGTAGTACATGACCACACAAAGTTAAAAGTAGAAGTCTGGTGTTGTAAGATAGAAATAAGACAAAGCTTGTCACGTTCTATATTAAAACATTAATAAATCGCTAAATTAGTGGGTAGGAAAAAATCGATTTAAAATACTCTCAAGAAAGTATATTTCGGGACATTTAATTAGCAAATTATTTGATTAAAGGTACTAAGCTTATTAAAACTTACATATATATTTACAATAGTTACATAGTATTTTTAAAAATAAAGTTAAAGGATTTCTTTCATTAAAGTTTAATGTTCTTGTTTATTAAAACTTAAGGTCAAGTCAGAATAAATATTTATTTAAACGGAAACTAAAGTCAGAATAGATATTTATTAAAACTGAAGCTAAAGTCAGAAGAATATTTATTAAAGAACTGTCAACTTTAAGAAGTTCAAATAAGAATGATAATTACAATGACAAATATATTTTAATACGAAATAAAGACCATGGTAAATGAACAAATACCAATCAAGGCTTGATATTATTATCTGCAAAATTGTTTTCTACACTTATTCCTTAGTACTTCAGCAATATTTTTAAATTATATTGGTGTAGAAATAGTGTCTATATTTTATCATTGAGAAAGAACACTTTATCTTAAATTAGAATTTCTTCGCATCTTCTGGTTCGCATTATTGTGTATTGCCCGTAACCTGTGCACCAAAAAGCTCCGATACAAATATATGCTAACATTGTGTTGTTCTTTTTATTGTAAAGTTTAGAAGGTTTAAAATTTTAATATTTCTAAAATGTTTTTTTTTTTTAAATTTTATATATAAAATACCAGGAGACATTATTATAATCTTGTTTTAATTCAATTTAAAAACAACAACCTTTGATAGTAATTTAAAGTAAGTTAATACGCATAAATTTTAAATAAATAATACAAAATTGACTATTGCATTATTTATACTTATATAGCCTTTAAAATTAACAAATTAATATTAATCTATATGTATGTTAATCTATTTCAAAGCACGCAAAAATCACTCTGAACACGTTTATATATAGATTCTAAGTGGCATGCCACTGAACTCGATCCCTTTAATTAGGGTTACAATAACACTCAAAAGCAATTAATTTAGTTACCACTAGCTGACACCAATTTAGAAAAAAAAACAGTAGCTTGTCTCTATTCTATGCTATTGTATATTGATCAATACGATTGGTAACTAATGCAACAACTTTTTTTTTTAAAAGTACTTAATTACTAAGTAATTTAATGGAATAATTAAACAAGTCATTGAAACTAATCCTACTTTTAAGAAAAAATTATAAAAATGTATCGAAACATTTGACACCATTTAAACTCAAGCGAAATTTTTATAAAAAGATTTCATAGCAACAGTACATAGCGACGAAGAACATAATTTGATAAAGTAAACAAGTTACCCACTAGGATCATAAAAATAGCTAAATACAAGTCAAAGACAAGTGACAGTTCTTTTCAAAATTGTTGGTGGACATGTAACATAAAACTAACTGAATTAATGTCAAATGTTTTTGGGAAGCAGGCTACCACGTCCGTACAGGCAACAAATGCACATGTCTCTGGGCTATCTTTAAATTTCTACCGGTCAACCACACTAAAAGTTTTATAGCACTAGGTTATAACACTCAATATAATTTTTTTAAAACAAAATATTGATTAAGGAAGTATTGTGCCGCGTGGCGGTGTTGCAAAATAAATCCTCCCCCATACAGAGTCTCCCCCTGAGATTCCATTTTAAAACAAAGTCTCTCCCGGAGCAAATATTTTACTCCCAATGAAAATAAATCCCCCCTACCCTGTAAAATAATGTCTCCCCCAAAATAAATCCGCCCCCATCACACTTTCGTTATTAAACAAAGAGGTCATTGAAAAACAAAAGAATATAGAATACTTACTTTTGTATTGCTGTAATATTCATAATTGTTTACTATAATACTTTTTATGGAAGTGGCGTAGATATACATAAATATGAGGAGATGAAGACCATGCCGCTTGACACTTCTCAGGGGCGTAACATATTTTGAAACATTGCTTAATTACTTGATTTTTGTCCCCACATTGACGCATGTGGAACTTTTGGTGTATAAGTGCAATCGTTTTCTTTCATAAAGCAAGAATTAAGCCTTAGAAGGTATGAGTTTTTGTTGCTATAAACGGCCTAGT
Source organism: Radix auricularia (assembly GCA_002072015.1). Lineage (NCBI taxonomy): Eukaryota > Metazoa > Mollusca > Gastropoda > Lymnaeidae > Radix > Radix auricularia. Next base: position 11,994 of record MUZC01001420.1, read on the forward strand.
CACACAAACGCCGGGTTTTCAGAATCCTTTGTTAAAGTCGGGGGAAAGGGGGTGGGAGTGACCCAATTAAACCAAGGCACGGGGGGGGTGCAAACAAAAATCAGGCTACGCAACTGACCTGTTTAACCCGATTAAACATTGTTTTTTAAACTCTGTGAATGCAGTATGTTGAGAGAAGCAGGGGCGAGGCTTAATTAGAGGGGTGGTGCTGGTGGTGCTGAGAGCACTGGGTGACACAACAAGGTGAGACATTCCTGTTTTGTTACACTTGAAGAATCGGATTAGTTTTGTTTGGTTTAGACGTGATGGGGTGACATTTGGGCTTAAAGCAGTGGGTTACGGTAACGTATTGACGCTTCTGGGGAGACAGCTTCACTAATAATATATATATAATAATTTATTCCTTTAATAACTTTACTGAGACTTTTTTCACTATCAAACTATCAAATTTAAAAATGTAATAATTTACTTAACATAAGCTTATGGTTCTTAAATTGAATTATGCGTGAACACTGATTTATATGTGTAAAATAATAATTTGTCAGATTATTTCTATGACTATAAACAAAACAAAAAACACAACTGATATAACAACACAGACTTAACTACAATCATCAACACTTTCATCACAGTAACTAGTATTGCAAAGTGCATCTTTCAAATATAATAAAAAGAAATATTATACATACATACACACATACATAGATACATGCATGCATGCATATATGCATACATTCATCCATGCATCAATGCCTAGATACATACATACTTATATACATATACATACATACATTCATACGTACAAACATAAACATATGTACACACAATACATACATAAAAATACGTACATACACAAACTTATTTATATATACAAACATTTATCTGGATATAAAAATTATTTTAAACATTGCAGACGCTCCTTCTGTGCAGGAGATTATTGCGTCCTAAATGCGGCCTAATCCAGCTGGCCAATAGACCCAAAAATATTCATATTTATAATTTGCTCCGGTTCTGGCAAATCCGGAATCCCTCCATGTTCACAAATCCGTCTCCACCCCGAGTTCTACCATATTTCACTATATAAATCCAGTAAAATCCAAGTAAAAATATATACATGTGTGTGTGTTTGTGTGTATATGAAAATACTACAATTTTCCTTACATTAACATAAAATTGTATTAGAGTGAGCCTTAAAACTTTAAATTTAAACTTATCATTTCAAATAATTCATTGCAGGACATTGCAATAATATCAGGCACTAACATAAATAATTTTAATTAATTAAATAAAACAGCCTACAAACAAATACGTACAAAAAGGTAAGGTAAGTGATACGCTTATAAAATGATTTGGGAAAGCTTTAAACGTATTAACGTTCCACGTTCCCTTTGTCCACGTTTAACTGTTCTATCTTTGTGAAACCTGAAGACAATCATTTCAGTTTAAACGTGTTAACTAATTTTTGCGTGTCTAAATTTTAGCATGTGCCATGTTTCTTGAGACGGCTACACAAAAAAACTAAACCATTTAAAGGCTTTTTTTTTTACTATTTTTTAAAAGTAAACTTTAATTTTTTTTTTCAAATTAACAAAACTTGACTACTTGGATTTGCTAATTTTTTTTGTTTCAGTAAATGTAGTAAACCCTACGGGTAGAAGACTGGAGATATTTCTTAATTCTTATAATGCACAGATAGAAATAGCAACTTACATTTCAATCCTAACTCGTGTTACAAACGTAAAGAAAGACTTCGATGCAACGTTCTCGTATTAATTAATCATTTTCATATTTCAGTTCATTTGTCTGTTATTATTTTTAGTAAGTCTATGCAATTAACCAACTCTAAATTTGTGTCTTTATGGGCATACACCCTCTTTACCTAAAAATAGCTACGCCCCTGACTAAGCTTATGATTGTTGAATTCCCAATAAACATACACAATTGCATGTCGAACAAATACAAATTATCTTGTAAGTCATAAAGCTTAATAAAACAATTATTTATAATTTCAAATAATTAAGGGGAGAATTTATTTTAACAGGGGAGACTTTATTTTAAAACAATTTCTCCGCGGGCGAAATTGTTTTAAAATAAACTCTCCGGGGGAGACTTTATTTTGGGAGAGACTTTATTTCGTGATACCGGCTCATGAAGTGATGCGTTCCAACTGTGTCAACTGTGTCACGCTTGCAATAGGTCTGCCATCATTGATCTAGAACGTTTTTTTAAATAACTATACATTATTTGAACATTAGTTTAATAGTATATTTACTAATTTACTATGCTAAAATATTTGGTGATGTGATGTAAATATGTAAGCAACGCTTGTTATAGAATTGAATAAATGTGTGTACAAATTTGTTAGATATTTTATTAGAGATATCAAGTAGCAATCTATGCCCACCATTCAAAACATACATACACATAAAACTTCTTCACTCTCTAGGTCACGTGACTAGGTATTGCAGTATAGAGGAACAAATAGTTAAGTCGTAATAATACTAAAGGCATGAAATTATGACTTAGAGATACACAAAAAATGTGTGTGTGTGTGTATGAATATGTGTATGTATATATATATATATATATAATGCTGCGCTTTGTTTAAGCGAACAGATAACATAATTAGAAAAAACTGCGCTTGTTCCGTTATACATACAAATTCTTCTTCTTGCCTTAAAGAATTCAAGCTTGAAATTTGCTGCCTGATCAAGCAATAAAAACAAACACACTATCAAAATTCATAAATTTCATAGTTTCAAATATTGATAAAAATCATTAGATAGGTGTAGGCGACAATTAAAGACAGAGCGTCTTGAATAAATGATATAACATGGGAACAGTGAAATTGTCATTATTTTAGTATAAGTTTAACAGTTGATTGCTGATTTACCTTTAGGAATATTCCTATAAACTGCACTCTCTTGCTGGGAGATTAGAGTTTTTGTTCTAGTATACATTTATCAGAATAATTATTTGAAGGCAATTAGAAATCTATGTGAATTTTACGTGGAAAGCGATGACCTAAGTCAACTATAGCTAATATTGAGATAATTATAAACAAATATATAATTATATGCTTTTCTTGTAGTCGTAATCAACTAAGGGACAGCCGAATATCCGCATGCTGCATATCCAGACGATATATCGAGATTTTCGCCAATATATGGATTCCGCAAATACTTATCGCACATCCTAGTAGTATTCAGATATCTGTGTAGTTAGGAATTTTTGTAAAGTCCAATTACATTGAGATTAATAAGTTTATAAGCAAATCAATAAAAAGTTTACAAAAACAATAACCAGAAATGAGCTTTAAAAAATACTCGTTGGGATTTATAGCCGAAATCTTTTTAAAAAGAGTTAATCTTTTATACCTATTATGAATATTATTTTTCACTTGATGCACATTTCTGGGCGGTCAAGACGGCTGTTGGAGGGGAAGTACAACAAGCGACCAAAACGATTGTGGAACGTCCTGGGGGGGGGGGACTTTGTTACTCGTCATAAATAAATTTCTATTAAATTAGGACATAAACAAACTGATTATACCTCAAATGTTTTTATGAGTGTTATTTTATTTATAGTTGATTCTAGCTTACATTTTGATTTTATATTTATTTGGTTTTCACTTTTTCTATATTTTATTTATAAGATATGTTTAAAAATTATCCATAAACATTATTATCTATACTAATAAAAGGGAAAACCCTCACTGACTGACTGACTGACTGACTGACTGACTGACTGATTCATCACTAATTCTCCGACTTCCCGTGTAGGTAGAATCATGAAACTTTGGGAAGTTGTTGGGTACACTCTGAATACGACAATTGGCGAAAAAGAATTTTGAAAATCTCACTTATGTGGGGCCGGGGGCCCAAAACCTTTTTTTGCCTACATCACTAATTCTCCAACTTCCCGTATAGGTAAAAGCATGAAACTTTAAGAAGTAGCTTGAGACTCTCTTACGACAAAAAATGGCGAAAAAGAATTTTGAAATTCACACTCATGGGGGCCGGGGCCCCAAAACTGTTTTTCTCCTTATATAAGCTAAATGCTAATTGAAAATCAATAACTCATCTATTTCCCGTGTAGATAGAAGCATGAAACTTAAGAAATATTTTGAGTACATGCTTCCGACGATAATTGGCAAAAGAGAATATTATATTTCCAACTCATGGGGGCTGGGGCCCCGAAAACGATTTTTTTCATTAAAGGAGCTTTATAAACATTGAAAATCACCAATTCTCCTAATTTTCCGAGTAGGTAGACTTATTGATGCTAGCAGGTGAAATAATTTTTAAAATTTCTCTTACTAAGGGGCTGGGGGCCCAAATTTAAATAACAAAAATCACAAATTTTTCCATTTACCATGTAGGTGGAGAGCATGAAACTTTACAAAGTTGTTGAGTTTAATCTCCCGATGATAATTGGTGAAAGAGAATGTTAAATGCCCACTCATAGAGGTACGGGAGCCAATAAATAATGGGGCCCCATAAAAATTTTTCTCCTTACATGAGCTATTTACAAATTGCAAATCATTAGTTCTCCTATTTCCTGTATAGTTTGAAGAATGAAACTTTGTAAATTTTTTGAGTACATGCTTCCAATGATAATTGGAGATTGTTAAATTTCCAACTAAAGGGGGCCGGGGCCCCCCAAAAAAATATTTTCTTTATATGAACTATATAATTTTTTTTAAAATCACTAATTCTCCTATTTCCCATATAGGTAGAAGCATGAAACTTTTGAAATTCTTTCAGTACAAGCTCCCGACAATTGGCAAAAAGAAAGTTAGAATTCCCTCTAATTGGGTACCGGGGGCCCAAATATATTTTTTCTTATATTAAAAACCAACTTATAACTAATTCTCCTATTTTCCGTGTAGGTAGGAGCATGAAACTTTTGGTAATTGTTAAGTACATTCTCAGAACAAATGTTGGTGTAAAATAATTTTTGAAATAAACACTCATGGGGACCGGGGCCCCAAAAACGTTTTTTTCTTATATGAGATTTATAAAAATTGAAAATCATTGATTCTCTTATTTCTCGAATAGGTAGACTCATGAAACGTTGGGGAATTGATAATTACACTTTCACGATGGTAGCAGATGAAAACATATTTTAAAATATCTCTTATTGGGGGCCAGGGGGCCAAATGTAGTTTTTTCCTAATAAAAACTATATGAAAACCACACATCACTAATTCCTCCATTCTCCATTTAGGTAGAAGCATGAAACTTTGGGAAGTTGTTGAGTACAATCTCCCGATGAAAGTTGGCGAAAGAAAATGGTAATTTTCCACTCACATGGGGCCGGGGGCCCAAATATATTTTTTTCTTATATTAGAACCGACTCATCACAAATTCCACAATTCACCGTGTAGGCAAAAACATTGGGTACCCTCAAAACGACGAAATTTGGCGTAAAATAATTTTAAATGCACACTCCACTCATGAGGGCCTGGGCCCAAAAAACGTGTTTTTTCCTTATACGTGCAATAAAAAATTGAAAATCAATAATTCTCCTATATTACAAATAGGCAAACACATGAAAATTTGTGGGTTTTTTTAACTACACTTCCACGATGGTAGCAGGTGAACAATTATGTAAAACATCCATTACTGTGGGCTGGCGAGGCCAAAATGTAGTTTTTCCCATATATTAACTATATATAAAAATAAAAAAATCACTATTTCTCCCATTCCCCATGTAGGTAGAAGCATAAAACTTTAGGAAGTTGCTGGGTACATTTTCACGACAAAAATTAGCATTATATAATTTTAAAATTCACACTCATTGAGGCCGGGACCTCAAAAACGTGTTTTTTTCAAATATGTGCTATATACAAATTGAAAAGCACTATTTTTCATTTTTTCCAAATAGTTAACGCATAAAACGTTGGAGATTTTTTGAATACACTTCCACGATGGCAGCAGGTGAAATAATATTTAAAATATCCCTTGGTGGGCGCTGTGGGCCAAAATATAGTTTTTTTTTATGCCCTCACTCACTTATAATTAATACTTCATCGTCCCGCTGCAAAGCGCGGGCAAATTGCTAGTTTATATTAAAATGTATTATTATGTTCCAGTTCTTAAATGAACAAAATAGTAATTTTGTCAGGTGGGTAGTTAACTTTAAGTCGTTTTTAGGATATAAGAAATTAGTACCAGATGTTTATTGAGATGGGTAGTTAACTACTAGTCGTTTTTTAGGATATACTATTTTAGTACCTGCTGTCTGTTGAGATGGTTAGCTCAATACTAGTCATTTTTTACTATATAATATTTTAGTACCATCTGTTTGTTGAGATTGGTAGTTCAATACTAGTCATTTTTTAGGATATAATAATTTAGTACCAGCTGTCTGTTGATATGGGTAGCTCAATTCTAGTCGTTTTTAGGATATACTATTTTAGTACCAGCTGTTTGTTGAGATGGGTAGTTCAATACAAGTAATTTTTTAGGCTATAATATTTTAGTACTAGCTGTATGTTGAGATGGGTAATTTAGTAGTAGATGTTTATATAGATGGACAGATACGTCAAACGTAGAACACCTGATGATAAGGCGAAAAAAAGCTATTATGACCACGGTTGAGCAAGACCGTAGGTTGGAGCATGACGAACACTGCTATCTATTACAAGGCCGCTGGGTTAAAAGGACAAGACTGAAGAGACCCTCCTACATGGATGCGGTCCAAGAACTAAAAGCAGAGAATGCAGCGATAGATTAAGGGCGACCCCTGGTGGAAACTTGAACGTAGTAATCAGACACTCATGAAACGAATGAGAACAGAACTGATCATTGTCTAACACGAAGCTACTTGTATAAGTTTGACAACAGAAAGGAACTGGCCTGTCAAATGTGTGGCTGCCCCGAGGAGACGGTGTTTTTGGGGGATGACGTTGCGTTACCTGCAGAGGATTACCTCTAAGGTGATGCCCGCTAGATAAGGCTTGCTTGCGATAAATTGGACCGGGTCTTAAGAGCCTAACGGCTCGACCCAAAAGAGAATGTAAAATCATTTAATTTTTGGGGATAGTTGTTGAGGAAAAGTGTCTGTTAACATTGATAAATTTAAACTTAAAACACTTGACATGGCTTATCTCAGCCTTCTCGCGCCTATGATAAGCAACGGCACAGCAGTCTATGAGGTAAACAGGCTTCCAAGTCCAGACACCAGACCAAATTGTATCGTGTTTAAAACCCTCCACATGACACCCCAACTAACTTTTGTCAGACATCTGAACATAAATTTTGTGTAAGAATAGGGCTCTAAGCCACCAAGGGAAACAGAAAGCTGACAAGTCACTTGACTAATGTGATGGATAAAAGAACAGCAAAGATACATGGTTATGTTAGTAATGGCTGTATGTTGGGTGGTAATTTGCTAAAAGTTTTTTTATAGGTGTGTGGGTTAGTCTTTTGGACTACAAAAAACAAGATTATTTGCATTTAGCGCATTTTAAGGGTGTTACGCAAGTTTTTATTTTCTTTTTAAGTCAACAGAACTGAAGTGAATTAATATGAAATAACTAGTGACTGAAAAAATTGTGGCTATTTAAAAGAGCTGAATCCCTAATTTATATATATATATAGCAGCTGTTGTGTTCATCAATGATTCACAAGGTTTCATTTTATTTTAGGTTTACATTAACATCAATATTTGTTATTAGGGGTTATAAGGGCAGTCACATGTTTCAAGAGCTAAAATAACTTATCCTTGTTTTAGAAATACGAAATATCAAATTTCCTGAAATGCACACACAGAATAAATAATAGAATAGTCCAAGTCACTGGATGAATGTGGAACGCTGAGGAACGATGTGCAACAGTCTGTAGCTGTTGAAAAATCGTGTGGTGATTCGCGCTGTAAAAATATTTAATATGATGACGTCATTGTTTGGTGTGCATCGGTGCGCAAAATACAACCCCTATTATTAAACACTTTGCATACATTTCAGAAAGTTTGATATTTCGTATTGATCAAAAAAGGACAAGTTAGTTGGGCTTTTGAAAAAGATTGGCGCCGTAAGTGCCCTAAAAAAAAGTCCGCACCGCAGGCGCCACGGCAACCCAGCACAATCTAGTTTTATAATAATAAATCGTTAAATCATCTTCTTACATAATTTTTTATTACAAAATTTAAATATAAGCTCAAATATGACGTCATATAATATTATGTTACGAAGAATTACACCAGACAATTTTTAAACTGCTGAGTACTTTTGTATTAATTTAAAAGTAATTATATATATAATAGCCCAGTGGTGTGGGTATGTTTGTAACGTAACGCTCAAGAGATGTACCACAGTCTACAGCAGTTAGTTTAGTTGAAAAATCGTGTTTTGATGAGCACTGTAAAAATATTTAATAGGATGACGTCATTGTTTGGTGTGCATCGGTGCGCAAAATACGGTGCGCAAAATACAACCCCTATTATTATTATTAAATAAATACTTTGCGTACATTTCATAAAGTTTAATAATTCGTATTTATCAAAAAAGGACAAGTTAGTTGGTCTTTAAAAAAAAGGTTGGCGCCGTAGGCGCCCAAAAAACGGGGGCGCCGCAGGCGCCACGGCGCCTGGCACAATCTAGTCTTTAATATTCAAGTATTTTACACACTTTTTTGATGCACACCTTGTATTAAAATATAAGCTCAAACAATGGCGTCAAAGCGTTACTGATACAATGAGTGAGCGAGTGGCGTCTGTTATTATATGCGGGGGTTCGAGCATGGAGAAAGAAAGCCATAAATCGATCTGAATGGAAGGATGTGGTGGGGCTGGCCAGGGCTCTACATTGGTTGTGGCGCCACATATGATAATTATATCTTGTTTGATGAAACTATATAAATTTTTAATTAATATTTTGGTAATAAATAGTTTTTTAAAAATTTTATTTAATGTGATTTACGGACTTTATTTTTGTCGAAATCATCGACGTGATTTACGGACTTTATTTGTGTCGAAATCATCGTGATTTATTGAGATGAAGATCGTGACCTCTTATCGCTAAAAATTCTTGAGGGCATTCAAGTAGCGGAAGCCATCCACACAGCTAGGAGTGAGAAAAAGAAGACCCAGGAGAAAGGGAAAGGGGGAAGAGGGCTAACAGAAGCCATGTATATATATTAACAAGATTTATTGACGTGAATTAGGTACTAGATTTATTGACGTGAATCGAGTACTTGTTTCATTGATGTGATTTATTGACGTGAATTAGGTAAATCTACTTGATTTATTGGTGTGATTTATTGACGTGAATTAGGTAGATCTACTTGATTTATTGATGTGATTTCTTGACGTGAATTAAGTAAATCTACTTGATTTATTGATGCGATTTCTTGACGTGAATTAGGTAGATCTACTTGATTTATTGGTGTGATTGCTTTACGTGAATTAGGTAGACCTACTTGATTTATTGATGTGATTTCTTGACGTGAATTATGTAGATCTACTTGATTTATTGATGTGATTTCTTGACGTGACTTAGGTATCTGATTTATTGATGTGATTTATTGACGTGATTGTATGTTAAAATGACTTTCTTTCCTAGAATATGTATCTTAGTTTATATAATATTATTTGTGATCTGACATGAGCCACTCTTTAACACTGTCAGTACACGATCACACTAAGTGTCATGTAAAACTTTGGTGTTTGGGAAGATTATAGACAAACATGGACGATTAATTTTTTTTTATTTAAACATTTTTTACCACCATATTCTGTGGGTATGAAAAAATCAATTTATTATAGTCCCGAGAGAGTATATCAGCATGTTAATCTATTTAACTTACCAAAACTTACATATACATAACAATAGTTAATATATTACTTTTAAAATCAAACCCATGACTTCTTTCATTAAAGTTTTCTAAAGTTATAGTTTGTTTAAACTTAAGCTCAAGTAGGTATAAAAGTTATTACAATTAAGCTCAAGTCATAATAAACATTAAAACTTAATCTCAACTGCGAATCAAATATTATTACAATTTAAACTCAATCAGAATTAACACTTATTAAAATACTTCCAACTTTAAAAAGTTGAAAAAAGAATGATAATTGCAATAAACAGCTTATTTGAATATAAGGTAAAGACCATAGTAAGAGAACATATAGCTATCAATGCTTCGGATTATTAGCTTTAAAATTATGGGATGGCACAACTTGTTTACAAATATTTAGAGTAATAGTATTTAGAGTAGTTCTAATAATTTGAATTTAAATCTATACAAGATCTAATTTTTTTAGAAATTGTGTCTCAATTTTGTCAGTAACACAGAACACTTTATCTTAAAATAGAATTTTATTGCAACTTCTGATGCGCATTATGGTTTATAACTCATAAACTTTGCACTAAAAAGCTTCGATACAAATATATGCTAACTTTGTGTTGTTCTTTAGAGAATTTAGGTTAGAAGGTTATAATTTAAAATTTTTAAACGTAAACTTTCATTTTATATAGTCTACATTACCGTAAGACATTATTTATAACTTTTGTTAATTTAATACTAAAAAAAAGTATTTATTTTTTAAAACTAATTTAAATTTAGGTTCACAAAATACAATTTAAAAAAATAATAGATTTAAACTATAAATTTATTGATATTAACAAAAACTTTAAAATTAACTTATTAAAATTATCCTATATGTGGGTATAACTATATCAACATTGTATACTGCTCTTAACCTTCGGATTGTGATAAATTTATGTAAGTTGCATGCCACTGAACTCGATCCATATTATTAGGGATACAAAGACACTAAAATGTAATTATTAGTATCCCAATCAATCAACATTAGATCCCAAAAAGCACAATCTTGTCTAGTTTCGGCTATTTCTCAATTTAGAAATATAATCAACATAAATTAAATTGACTTAGTTACTAATATAAACATAGTAAAAACCATTGACGTTTAGTGGTTTTTTATTTGATAAAAATACATCGCAACATTTCACGTATTTTAACCTCAAGCAAAATTCTCATAAAAGAATAAATAGTACCAGCACTTAGCAATAAAGAACATAGTTTGGTAAAGTAAACTTGTTACCTGACAGTGATCATAAAGAACATAGTTTGGTAAAGTAAACTAGTTACCGACTACGATCATATAGAACATAGTTTGGTAAAGTAAACTAGTTACCGTAGTTACCGACTACGATCATATAGAACATAGTTTGGTAAAGTAAACTAGTTACCGACTACGATCATATAGAGCATAGTTTGGTAAAGTAAACTAGTTACCGACTACGATCATATAGAACATAGTTTGGTAAAGTAAACTAGTTACCGACTACGATCATA
>MUZC01001420.1:51071-66543 GCA_002072015.1 Radix auricularia
TTTTTTTTTCGTTAACATAATATTATTTTATCAGCTAACATAAGCCACTCATTAAGACTGGCAGTACAAAGTTTCATTTAGAAGTCTGATGTTGTAAGATAAAAGTAAGACAAAGACTGTAACGTTCAATATTTAAACATTTATTTTAATGTTCTTGTTAATTAAAACTTGAGCTTAAGTCACAATAAATATTTATTAAAACTTAAGGTCCAGTGAGAAAAAACTCTTATCTATTATATAATGCGCTAAGGCGCATTTCCGTCCGTGTGGATCCCCTATGCCCCGCAATTTTAGATTACTTTTTTAAAATTGAAAATATAGAAGTAAATTCATAATGCTTTTAGTTTTGAGATTAACAGAGCGTGTGGAATAGTGCACCGTAAAAAAATGAAGTGTTGTCATGAAGCTTTTATTTTATTAATTTATTTCATGTTACTTTATATATTGATGATCCGAGTGTGTGAATATGCATATGTGCGCTTGTTTTTATATGTGTGTGTGCGTCTGTGTGTGCGTATCACTGTTTGTTTGTATTAGTTTTGAAATAAAGATGTATTTCAATGATTGCTAAAAGTAAATTAAATATTGAAAAGACGTTACGAGGTAATGGTTTATGTATAGTTATAATAGGTGCTTATTTATTTTTAAAGAAAATGGAACCTTTCAAAAAATTTAAATTGTATTTTATAATAATAAAATCACACATGTCGAACTAATTTCTCTTAGTCACTTTTAAATAACTATAGAAATACATGTGAAAAAATTATTTAATTGCAGACGACATATCAATTTTACATTTTAATATAAGCTTTTATACATCTATGTATATAATCGGATGGAGGCAACTTATATACGGGCTTATAACAAGTTAAAATTACAAATAATGAAATTTCTTAATAGAAAACTTAACACGGAACGACTTTTGAAGCATTTATCATAAAAACAATTGCAAAAATTTGTTAGGAGGAAGATGTACTTCTCTTAGGTGCTTACTTAATACAAATACGGTAAGTGTTTTGGATCGACTTTATTATAAATTGTCATTAAGGAAATAATAAAATGGTACATGTATAAGTGTTAATACACTGTTGTAAAAGTGGGGTAAAATAGCGGAAATTTAATTTTTATAAAGAGGTCAACTTTGTGAACTATTTGAAGGATGCTTTTCATTTCTTGGGCCATGAGTTGATAATATTGCCGAGACCTGAGTGGCACTATTTCTTAGCGGGTGATAATATCCTTTTTGCAAAGATTAAGAAAACCATCAGTGTAAAATTTTAACCTAAACCTTGCAATTCAACGTGTTTTTAAAAAAACAATTAGACAATATTCGAAAGCCTCCACAACCATACGCATCCCAATCACATAAGTATTAAACAGCTTAATCAAAATAAATGTAATTGTCCTTAATATAGGTCATGTATACACAGTAAAGGAATGAATGGTGTGGATTAATTCGGTGAGAGTATGAAAAAGCTTATTTTAAAACAAAGACTTATTGCTAGAATAAGGGGGGGGTGTGGGGCTATGCGCGTCTGAGTGTGTGATTTTGTTATTTCTATGTCTGCTAATGTAGCGCCTCTAACATGACAACCAGTATTATTTTTAAACCACTCATATTTGTTTGATTTTACGTATCATACTTGTTTTCTTTATTGTAGAACACGTGACTTGAAAACAAATAACCCATATTTTCCGCTCTCACCAAGTCACAATACTCACAAATATTATCTGGCTAAAAATATCATATTTGTCTCGAACTAATTTCATGCTAATACTATAAATGAAATGGGTATTTAGCGAGCTATTTCTAAGAACCAAAGGAATCATGTTGAAAAATATATTTTCATATTTTGATTCACGTGAAAAGAAAGTGCGTCTTGCCCGTTAGATTTTTTAGACTGTTAACGACAGGTAACGAATGAAGAAATATCAATTAAAAATGGGTAAATTTCTAGCACAATGCGGTTGCATCGCAAACGCTTCGTGTAAAAACTGTAAACTACTGTTCTTTAAAATGTAAATATATCCAAATGTCTCGGGTATTTCGACTTATATATAGGATCTTGCATCAGAATAAGGGTGTTCTGTCAAAAAAGCTCACTATAAACAACTCATTTTACGACAAGCTGTTTTGATCTTATTAGATCAATATTATACATCAGAAATACAAATTGGTATAAACAATGATTTTTTATGTCCAGGACGTGTCATGTGGTTTACTAAATGGCAGTTTTCTTTAAAACTCTATACTATAACTTAACTTTTTTTAAAGTTGTTATTTTACACCATTCTGTTTTAAAGTTAAATCCCTACAAAGTAAAATGTTCTATATAAAGACAATAAAAACAAGTCATTTCACAAGCTAAAAAAATCCAAACTAATAATAATAATAATAATAATAATAATAATAATAATAATAATAATAATAATAATAAAGCTTATATGTAAATACAAAGACAAATAATCCGATTGTCTTAGATGTACAAGTGTCCGCTATTTTAGTGAATTGTTACTTTGATTTTTTAAAAAAAAGAGCGGAAGCCATTACAAACAAAATAAAATTTATTAGAAAATCAATATCTATCTCATTTTTTAAAAGCAACATTGTTTTTTTTTTTTAATATTATTATTCATGTGAAAAGAAAATATATCTTTAAAACATTTAAACCATAATTTTCACGATTTTCAAGCCTTAATATTTACAAGTATTAACTGGCTCAATAATATCTTATTAGTCTTGAACTATTTTCATGCTTAGACTATGAAAAGGAAGATGCGTCTTTCGAGAGGTATTTCCTATATCCAAATGAATCTCATTGATAGACACTGCTTTCATTTTATGATTCATCTGAAAATAAATTGAGCTTTACCCTTTAGAGTTTTAAAACTGTTAAAGACATTCGTTATTCTGGTAGAGTATACAGAGAAAAGTATGCGTTATTAAAGCAAAAATACAAAAATGGATGGGTAATTTTCAAATTTATCATACTTTCTATTGTCTCTAATACAAATATCGTGACTATTATGGAGAATTGGTTTTTATGTATTACTAGATATATACAAATATCGTGATGCTATTAAACTCATCACAAAATTTTTATAGGAATTTGAGACTCAAAAACGAAATATAGTTATTTTTATTTTTTTTTGTACCCACTACCCACCCCGGGTATATTGCTCGTTAAAGAACTATCACTTTAAAACGTTAATAATAAGAATGATAATTGCAATGACCAATATATTTTAATACGAAATTAAGACCATGGTAAATGAACAAATACCAATCAAGTTGCTATATTAATTTTTTTAAACATTGTTCGATGACGCAAATTGCATAAACATATTCTTAGTAGATCTACTACAGCAATATTTAAAATTATATTGGTGAAGAAATTGTGTCTATATTTTGTAATTGATAAGAAATACTTGCCTGAAGAAATCAGGAAAGCCACCACTTTATCATCTTTTAAAACTTTAGTAAGAATACAGGACTAAACAAAAACCATAGAAATACGTCGGACACAATAATCTTCTGTACAGAAGGAGCGTCTGTAACATATAAGATAATATAATCTTAAATTAAAGTTTCATCGCAACTTCTGGTGCGCATTATTGTGTATTGCCTGTAATCTGTGCACTAAAACGCTCCGATATAAAATATGCTAACATTGTGTTATTCTTTAAAGAATATAGTTTAGAAGGTATAAAACTTTAATTTATTGTTTTTAAAAAGTATTTTAAATTATATATAATTACCACGAGACGTTATTAATAACTTGTGTTAATTCAATTTTTAAAAAAAACCCAACTTTTTTAGTAATGTAAACTCACGTTAACAAACACAACTATAAAATAAATAACACAGATTAACTATTACATTATTTTACTTACGTAACCTTTAAAATTAACTTATTAAGTTTAATGTATATGGATGTTAAACTATTTCAAAGTAGTTAGTTCATTTATAAATTCAATTATATATCTTTGTAAGTGGCATGCCACTGAATTCGATCTCTATAATTAGATTTACAATGACATTCAAAGGCTATTATTTTCGTCTCCGCTAACTAACACTAGTTACAACAACATAATCTTATCTCTTTTTTATGAGTTACATAGTTACTAAATAACAATTAAGTAAGTCATTGACGAGTAACCTTCTAAATGAAAAATAAAGTACACAAATGTATCCCAACATTTGACATCTTTTAAAATCAAGCGACATTTTTATAAAAGAATTCATAGTAACAGCACTTAGAGATGAAGAACATAGTTTCGTAAAGTAAACTAATTACAGACAACGATAATAAAGAACATAGTTTGGAAAAGTAAACTAGTTACAGACAACGATAATAAAGGACATAGTTTGGTAAAGTAAATTAGTTACAGACAACGATAATAAAGAACATAGTTTGGTAAAGTAAACTAGTTGCAGACAACGATAATAAAAATCGCTGAAGACAAGTAAAAGACAAGCGAATTTTCTGTTGAAAATTATTGGATGACATGTGGCATTAAACTAACTGAATTGTATGCCCAATGTTTTTGGAATGTGAGCCATACGGTAACTCTTATTGCTATCACGTCCGTACACGTAAAAATGCATCGGTCTGTGGGCTATCTTTAAATTGCTATTGGTCAACCATACTAAACGTTTTAGAAGCACTAAGTTATAACACTTTTTATATTCAATGGGATAATTTAAAAAAAAAAAAACTGGTTAAGGAAGTCATATTGTAGTTGCGTGCCGGCTAATGAAGCGATGCGTGCCAACTGTGTCATGCATGCCATAGTTATCACTGATCACTGATCTAGAACATTTTTTAAAATGATCTCAAATTATACGTACCTTCAATTAAGAGTAGCTTTATAGACCAAACTATTTTGTGATGTGATGTCAATATAAAACCTATTCTTGTTAACACGTAAATAACAGCTGCGAATATAAATGAAGAATTCATTGTATAATTTTAAAATATTTTAATTGTTTAAAATTAATAAAATGGATCAATTTCGATGAAAAGTTCAAAACATTGTTCTGATGTATTTTTTGAATTTTTTAATCATTTATATTTTTTTCTTTCTTACTTTACCCCTCAGATTATTATTATTTATTTACACATGTCAACAAAATAATTATTTTTTTATATCTGTCATACCAGTACAGATTAGCTGTGTTATGTTACAACCTTGTCAGGTTACTGAATTACTCAGACCTGACATATTTCGATAAATAATAAATCGTGACGGGATCGATATATTCGTTAAAATTTCAATTTATGAAATATAATCAATCAATTGATTACATTTGTCCTTTAAAAAGAAGAAGAAAAAATAAATCATCAACATGTCTAAATATTTAATTTCGGAACATAAAAAATAAAAAAATAAAAACATTTGCAAACATTATCCTTAAAAGATATCTTCATATAGAAAGTAAGCATATAATACAGCTCAAACAGAAATAAATTTGTCATAAAATTGTCTGATGTTCATTTGATCTGAGGGTGCCAGGCTGATAATAATGTGGCAATAATTTCAATGGGAAGTAATTACACAAATGAGCGCTAATACTTGGTGGAGAGCATAGATACTGAGGTATACTTACCAAATAACGAGATACAATGAGAGCATAGATACTGAGGTATTTTTACCAAATAACGAGATTCAATGAGAGCATAGATACTTAGGTATTTTTACCAAATAACGAGTTACAATGATTTATAATTGGTGGAGAGCATAGATACTGAGGTATATTTACCAAATAACGAGATACAATAAGAGCAGAGATACTGAGGTATATTTACCAAATAACGAGATACGATGAGAGCATAGATACTGAGGTATATTTACCAAATAACGAGATACAATGAGAGCATAGATACTGAGGTATATTTATCAAATAACGAGATACAATGATTTATATACTATTAACTATCAAAATGGCATAAACCTTAATGACTTATTTTTTGCCGAATTTGACAAAATTTATCTTAACACTGAGGTAGCAAATTACAATTTATAAAAAGTAAAAGCATAATGCCTGCGTTTGTTGCAAAACTTCTGTTTTAAGAAGAGTAATATATTATATTCCTGTATCTGTCACAATCGGAATACAGAAATAGAGACTTGCTGGCTCACTCTTAACACTTAACTCTTCTTCATTCAGTCTAAACAAAAGCATTGAAAACGTTCTATACTTGTATATTCCCGACTAGGTGTGCAATCATTTGCGTGTGGACAAACTCACATACCAAACATAGTTGAATACATACTAATATATGAGCAACTTATTGATTAACTAAGAAATGAGAAACTTAAATCAATTTCGCAAGAATGTTCCTACATATTTTGTTAACAGAAAAAAAAATTAAAAAATAATATTAAAAAAAAAAATTAAAAAAAAAGATCGCAATTTCATATGTCGAATTCAGGGTTATTGTTCAGGAGTTGACTGCTGAGATCCCATCTTTCCATTTGGTAGAGCGAGGATTTAACATCGCTATAAACATCATATTCCTCACTGACTCTCACTCACACGCACTCTCATAAACGATTTCTAGTTGCTAATCATAACAATTGATTTGGTCATACATAAACTCATAACAATGTATTTTGGAAATAAATACACTCACAGAAGTTGATTTGGTAATACATACACTCATAAAAATTGATTTGGTCATACATAAACTCATAAAAATTGATCTGGTTACACATGCACTTAGTCATTAACTGTTTTAAATTTAAATATAAAGTTGTTTTTTGTACTATGGATGTATGAAGTAAAATTCACTAAGGGGTCTGTAGGAAATTTTTACTATAAAAGGGGTATGGGTAAAAAAAAGTTTGGAAACTACTTATTTACATTATTTCCCTATTTATAGGGATCGAGGTCAAGTGGCATGCCACTTTGATTCAATAATTTGTCTGAAGAATATCCGAGGTCGCTTTTTAATTTTTAAATTGTTAGAAAATGATATATATCAAAGTCAATGTATACATTTCATAGTTTACATGTTTCGATATTTGTATAATTAAAGAAGGAATTTGTTCTTCGAATATATCTTTTCCTTTCATATTCTGTGATACATTTAAGCAACACAATAATACTAATTAGTCACATTGTATGGTACATTATACGTTTTCTTGTTTAAGAAAGATTAGTCAAATTTGTCACCATCCGTACATGCAGTGCATATTTTTAATTGTTAGCTTATGCTATACGTCAGTAAAGGTTTTTTTGTGGTGCCCACTTTACAGGACATCCCATTTTAATGCTAATAAATATGTTAATAAAATGTTCTCTAATAAAAGGGATATTCCCATTCTTTGAAAATTGTTTTATTTTTTCATTCAAGTAATTGAAATAATATATGTCTTTTATCGCTACATTTGTATAGCATATATAACGAAACAAAATTGAATTATAGAATGCATCTAATTCTTAATTATTTTGTAAAGATTCTTACAATAAATAACATACAAAAACTAAAAGAAACAAATTTAATCGTAAAAACAAGATAAAACATTGCATAAAACAAATGAATTAATAATGTTTTCAAATAAACATGTATGTGTGCATTAAGTGTGTGATTGTGTAGCAAAACAGAATGTTTGCTTTGTCATATTGTTATCTTGTTAAACTATCTTTGGAAACATGGGTTTATCAATAGAATATGTATGCATTCTTTTTTTTTACTTCTAGGCTTTAGTTAAATTTTGTAACATTTTATAGACTTTCTTATAACATTGGAACCATTACCAGAAACAATAATAATTTATCTATTTTGTGAAATTCTGTCTATCGTTAGTTAAACATATTTAAAATGAATAGCTTTTTTTGTTTTCATAAAATTATTTTTACAAAAAAAACAGACGCTGCTGCTGTTTATAAATTTCATGCTCCCTACAATCTAATGAAAGCTCCGGTTCTTTGTTGGCCTGGTGGCCAGTGACGCAACGTTCACTGGCCAAGTATTTTGGTGGAACGTGTTACATAACGATATCTAAATAATATTTTTGAAAAAAAGCTTCCACAAACTGCCTTCAAATTATATTTTTAAAAATTCAAGTCCAACGAAGTATACCAACGGATATTCCCTATTTTACCACGTTTTTCTTAGGTCGCTTTCTTGTCTGGATGTTTGTCTTTCCGGGGCAAAAATTGAATTTTTTTTTGAACCACTTCTGATCATCCAATTTTGATGAAATTTTGCATGCATACTTGATTCCCATGACAATTTAATATTTCATTAATTATAGTACTCAATTTTCCTTAATTAATTAATTAATAATCAAATGTCATGATGATTTCTTGTGTGTGAGGGAGACAACCAAGGAAATACAACAACAAAGGGAAGTTTTTCTTAGTTTGCTTTCTTGTCTGGATGTTTGTTTGTCTTTCCGGGGCAACAAATTTTGATGAAATTTTGCATGCATACTTGATTCACATGACAATTTAATATTTCATTAATTATAGTACTCAATTCTACTTAAATGAAAACTAAAAAGTATAAAATAAAAATATTTTTAAAAAAGTTTTAAAGATACCACGTTTTGTGAACTAAAAAGAAGAAAATAAACTAAAAACGTGGGGCGCATTCGGCTGAAATTAAATGAAGTATCATATATAGACTGTGGAGGAATTTGAAACTGAAAAGTTTAATGTAATAGCATTAATAGACCAAATTTCAGCCGAATGCGCCCGACGTTTTTTAGTTTATTTTCTTCTTTTTAGTTCACAAAACGCGGTATCTTTAAAACTTTTTAAAAACTATTTTTATTATATGAGAGAAATAAACCTTGTAAACTTTGATAGCATTTAATATTTTCTTTATGACATATTTCAATACTAGACACGTGTAGACTTTCAGAGGTTACAAGAACCAATCTAAACATGTATTTAATGGACGTCATAAAAAATGAGATTGTTAAAGATTAGCCACAATCATCACTGAAGCAAAGTTAGTTACTTTATTTACATTACTTATTACATTATTTATCATCTCTATGTATGTATTTTAAGTGATTAAGTTCATTAAATACATCAGAAGTAAAAAAAGAAATAAACAGAAGTACAGAAATTAGCAAACTTTTTTTTTTGTCTTCCAGCATATATTATAAATATAAAATGAAAGTAAGAACTATCACCAAGGAAATACTAGTTTTATTTAGAGAAACCAGTGTTTTTTAATTGATCATTTTATATAAAACTATTTAAATGTTGTTATCCTTTATATACCAACAGTCTAATGTATGTGTTTGTTACCAATCTTTGTGTAAGTAACTATTCTTTGTAAATTATTAGAAATTAAACAATGTGTATGTGCAGCGGCGGAGATTTGGTAGGGGAGGCCTCCAAAAAGTCCTCCGGTGAACACAATTGAGAAAAGCCCACATAATAATAGTATCCGAATTTTTAAAACATGCCATATTACACTATCAACATATATGTGTAACCCATAAGAATTTAAGCCTCCTTGGCCACCAAACTCCTACAGGTCCCTAGCTACGCCACCGTGTATGTGAGTATTTTTTAAGTTCTATCTGAGTCTGACGTAAGTGTCAAATGTTAAAACAGTCTGATATATATTGTGTATGTAACTAGCATATGTGTATTGTCTCAGTCTCAATATAACCTTTAAAATCACAGTCTGATATATAATGTGTATGTAACTAGCATTAGTGTATTGTCTCAGTCTCAATATAAACTTTAAAATCACAAGAATATTGCAGATGTGTAGAATAATTGTTGTAAATATTTTTCACATATTTATTTCTTATGTTCAATGTATCAAGATTTCAGAGCGCACACTTATACAATCCCAGAAAAATTTGTGTGTTAATTAACCTCCCCTTTAAACATTTATCGTTAATAAATAATGCATAAATTTTTTGATGACATAACAATGAGAAATTATGTAATAGACCAAGTGGTGTGGAAAACCCTTTTGGGCGGAGACCCAATTAGAAAGAAATGAAACATTAAAGATCGCAGCTAAACGGAATACAGGATCATTGCAAGTAATAACATCATCAGCTAAAAGAAATTACTTTATTTTTTGTTTGTTTGTACGTTTGTAAACTGTATTTTAGCAAGCTTCCATAGTATATAAATCTATAGTCTTGCCAACCTAATAGATCATCACTTCTATCGACCCTTTCAAAGATTGTTAGGTTCCTGCAAGCAAGTCTAAACGGTGTGCTAGGTAATCAACAAGAAAATTAAATAATATTGTGTGTTTTCAATGATAGCTCCACTACATATACCCCTCGAATTCTTTGACGTGTGCAGTCTGATTACATTAGAAGTCATTAGAAGTCACTCATGTGACTTTTTTGTTAACCTTTTGTTTATTTTGTTCCATTTTATTATCAATTTTTTAAAGACTCTCAAATTTTTCTTTCATTGTATTTAGTTATTTTAAAACATTAAAGGGGCGGTTGCTCATGTGTCACCCCTTCATTTTGTAATCCATAGAACTCCTCCGTGTTTTCCAATGCCAAATAACGGGAATATTTATAATGTTATGGTCTGGTGTTATCCCCCTGATGGTGTCACCCGGAACGGCCCGCACACTCCGCACCACCCTTTCGACGCCACTGCAACACAGCCAAGTTACATGAAGTTTTCTGTTTGATCTTTGTTTTTGTTTTATAGGTCTACATCTTGTTTTTGGTGAATTTTAATTCCAATCCCTCAATAGCTCAGTCTTTAATTTTGTTTCTAACATATTGTCAGGGGGACAGCATGGCTTTGGCATCTGTTGATTCATAATCTTTTGTATGTTTACATTATAATTATTATTTTATTTTGTTGTTAAATACATACATATTTAATATTAAACTAATACCGAGTTTATAAAAATTAAAGTTATTAAACTTCTATCTTTTAATTATTACATAATATTTTATTTTAAACTAGCAGACCAATCGTGCATTGCAAAGATCTCAGTAAAAATGAATAAATTTAAGAAACCAATGAGTGATATGTTTTATAATTAATTATGCCAGAAACCTACACAGGAGTGTGAAAGAATATCAAAGTTTTAAAGCAAACAGATACAAAATAGCGTTCTTAAAAAACAAGAAAAAAATATATTAAGTGTCCCGGCACTAAAATCAGTGATATGTTTTCTTTTTAATTACCATTGTACTCACACAAAAAAAATTGAATAAGTAAAATATCTTAAACATTAACCAAAAACAGACATTCAAGGCTCTTGCCCAGAAAGAATTGACATTAGAAGTTCAGTTCCTTACATTACATAATGTTAATATGGGCTACCAAGTTTTTGTTAACAATGTTTGTTAAAGATTCATTCTTTAACAGAAAACCTAACGTAAAAGTTAATTTAAGCAAAAACTGACATGATGGGGCCCATTCAGGGCAATATGTAAATTTGAAAAATTATGTTCATTTCAAATTGAATAATAATGAATATATTTGTCTTTATTTGTAAAGATTGTTAAAAATTTAATGTGGAAAATATCTTTAACTTACCCCCCCCCCAACCAGAAAAAAAGACATAAGGTGCCCCGAGCTCCAAAGGAATGGTCAGTAAGATTTCCGGGCCCTAAATTATTTTAATATTAGCTATCAAGATTTTGTATACAAAGTTTGGTTAAGATGCATCAATTTTCTAAGCAGGTAGCGCTTAAACTAATTTTTATATAGCTAATTTAAGCAGAAAATGAACTTATGGACCCGTGGGTTTTCACGTTTGATTAATTGTGAAAAAAGAAGTTACCAGTTATGATTTCGGGAGTGTATTTAACTGTCTACAAAAGTTACTAGTTATGATCACGGGACTGTATTGGACAGTCTACAAAAGTTACCATTTATGATCCTGGGAGTGTATGGGACAGTCTACAAAAGTTTCATGTCGACCGGATACATGGTTAAGTCAGCTAAAAAAGACATACACACACACTTAATTATTTTAATATGTGCTACATAATTTTGTATATAAAGTTTGTTTAAGGTCCAATCATTTACTCAGTAAATTTACTCAGTAGCTAACGCATGAAATACTTTTTATGTAGCTCAAATAAGAAAATGAAAATGACATCAAGGGTCCCAGGGGCCCATTCAGGGCAAGATATAAAGTTCACAACACCTGTTAATTTCAATATTGAAAATACAAGATACATTTATCATTATTTCTCAATATTTTTAATAACTGAATTGGGGAATACAATCTTATACGTTTACAAAAACATGTATTTTGAGTTGCCGTTAGGAGTTTAATGCACTATGCTATTTTAATATTGGCTATCAAGAATATAATTGCAAAATTTGGTTAAGATCCATCAATATAGCACGTAGTTAGCGCTTAACTTATTTCTATATTGTTCATATTAGAAAAAAAAGACATCATGGGCCGACACACACATACTTTGATTTTTATATATAAAGATGAACTACATGGATTGAAACTTCAGTTTAATATTCTTCTTTTCTCTCTTTTACAATGTAGAAAGCCTTACACATTCAATAGTGTCTTAATTACAATGTCTACAATGTAGACAACACTACATATGCTATCGTAATTGATATAATGTAGACAACACTACATATGCTATCGTAATTGATATAATGTAGACAACACTACACATGTTTTCGTTTTTTAATTGGTATAATTACAAGATACAAAAAATACCCAAATAAAGAGCACACTCCCTTTTCAGTCCATGGTGGACTATGGAGCAAGTAAAGTAGAGTTGACAAGTTTCATTTAGCCACCACTAACGAGCAAGGGATTGTGTGCTGAGCACAATGTCCCAGGGCCTTGCCAGTGCCGAGGTTCGGACCCGTGATGCGCATTTTGGGAATATATGGAAACTGATAGCTTTAGAAATGAAATTTATAGTTCTTACAGAATAGATAATGAATACCACATTTTTGGTTAGTCCAGGAAGTTCATTAAATTAATATTGGTTTCATACGCCATATATGACATTATACATGCCCTCTGATGGACACAAATTAGTTTCATACGCCACATACCACATAATAAATGCCCTCTAATGGACACAAATTAGTTTCATACGCCACATACCACATAATACATGCCCTCTGATGGACACAAATTAGTTTCATACGCCACATACCACATAATACATACCCTCTGATGGACACAAATTAGTTTCTTACGCCACATACCACATAGTACATGCACTCTGATGGACACAAATTAGTTTCTTACGCCTTATACCACATAATACATGCACTCTGATGGACACAAGTTAGTTTCTTACGCCTTATACCACATAATACATGCCCTCTGATAGACACAAATTAGTTTCTTACGCCTTATACCACATAATACATGCACTCTGATGGACACAAATTAGTTTCTTACGCCACATACCACATAATACATGCACTCTGATGGACACAAATTAGTTTCTTACGCCTTATACCACATAATACATGCACTCTGCTGGACACAAGTTAGTTTCTTACGCCTTATACCACATATTACATGCCCTCTGATGGACACAAATTAGTTTCTTACGCCTTATACCACATAATACATGCACTCTGATGGACACAAGTTAGTTTTTTACGCCACATACCACATAATACATGCCCTCTGATGGACACAAGTTAGTTTCTTACGCCACATACCACATAATACATACCCTCTGATGGACACAAATTAGTTTCTTACGCCTTATACCACATAATACATGCACTCTGATGGACACAAGTTAGTTTCTTACGCCTTATACCACATAATACATGCCCTCTGATGGACACAAGTTAGTTTCTTACGCCACATACCACATAATACATGCCCTCTGATGGACACACATTTTCGATGGCGTTTAAGTAGTTTAAGCCTCCAAGACAATCAGGAGTGAAGAGAGAAGAGCCAGGAGAAAGAGGAAGGGAGGGGGAACAGAGCAGGAGTAAAAGCTAAGGTCCCTTGTTGACGAACGGATTCCATATATTTATATATTAATCCGATTTATTGTTATGAATAAGTTATATGAATTATTGACGAAATTTTTTGGTTAAAGAATGACTTACGTTCCCTAGAGTTTCAACTTCGTTTAGATAATATTATTTCTGAGCTAACATAAGACACACGTTAAGACTGACAGTACAGGACCACACAAAGTTTTATGTAGAAGTCTGGTGTTGTAAGATACTAGTACAGGACCACAAAAAGTTTTATGTAGAAGACTTTTATTGTAAGATAGTAGTACAGGACCACACAAAGTTTTATGTAGAAATCAGGTGTTGTAAGATACTAGTACAGGACCACACAAAATTTTATGTAGAAGACTTTTATTGTAAGATAGTAGTACAGGACCACACAAAGTTTTATGTAGAAGTCTGGTGTTGTAAGATAGGCGTACAGGACCACACAAAGTTTCTTGTACAAGTCTGGTGTTGTAAGATAAAAGTAAGACAAGCCTGTTACTTTCTTTATTTAAACATTTTCTTTTAATCCCTAAACTTTAAAGTAGAAAGGAATCAGTTCAAAAAAAGCACAAAAAAGTAAATTTCGTGACAATTAATTAGCATTTTAATTGATTAAAGTTAAAAAACTTACAAACAACTTTCAAATATAATAACAAGTTACATTTTTTAAAAAATAAATTCAAATGACTTCTTTCATTAAAGTCAGGATAAATACTTTTTAAAGTACTATCCGCTTAATAAAATTTAAATAAGAAGGATAATTGCTATGACCAAAATATTTTAAAACAAAATGAAGACCATTGTAAGTGAACAAATATCAATCAGGCTTTAGATTCTTTTCTTCTACATTGTTCGATGACGCAATTTGTATACACATATTCTTAGTACTACAGAAATATTTAAAATTATTTTGGTGTAGAAATTGTGTCTATATTTGGTCATTGAGAAAGAACACTATCTTAAAATAGAATTTTATTCAACTTCTGATGCGCATTATTGTGTATTACCATAATCTCTGCATCAAAACACTGCGGTACAAATAGAATCTATGCTTACAAACTGTTGCTCCGAAGAGCAAAAGGTTGAATTTTAATTCTTTCAAATCTAATTTTAAATTTTATATAAAATACCGTGAGACATTATTAAAAACTTGTGTTAGTTCAAATATTTTTTATTAAAATGTTTTATTTTTTAGTAACTGAAGTTCACACACATAAATTTTAAATAAATAATGCAAAGTAAATATAACATTATTTATACTTACGTAAGCCTTAAGATTAACTTATTAAGATTCATCTATATGGATGTTTTTCTATTTCAACTTGTACAGTGCATGCATTGCTGGATAATAATGATATAAAGCTATATAAGTGGCATGCCACTGAACTCGATTCCTATAATTAGGGATACAAAAACATTCAAATGAAATTGTTTTCGACCCAGCTATCTTTCACCAGATCAGAAAAAACACAATCTTGTTTCCAATTTTGCTATTTTATAATGATCAATACGATTGGTAACTAATGTAGAAAT
>MUZC01001421.1:0-11563 GCA_002072015.1 Radix auricularia
ATCACGAAGCGGAGAGGAAAACGAATGCACTCAGTTCACAGCCTTAGATTATGCTTTTGCTGTACGGAACCAATTCACTCAGAAAAACACCAACAGATCGGAGACGTGCAGCGGGCTATTTGGCGAACATGTCAAGTGCTGGCAATAAGCAGGAAATACTGGGCTGGTTGTCACTAACTAAACGACGGCCATTTTGGAACACTTGGTGCAGTCCATAAATTACATCAACAAAATAAGGAGGTGGGATGGGGTCTGAAATTTTTTGACAATTGTTGACAGGGGGGAGGTCAAGAAATGTTGACGTCAACATAGTTGTTTTTAAAAGAAATGAATTTAATTACTTAACAAATCAAAATTAGGCAGCGTTTGTAGTCCTGTGTTACACACTCGCCCAACCTTCAGTATTTTAATCTTCCGAGAACTGTCGGGACTAATTTTGCCACATGAACATTTTGGAAGCCACCTCAACATACAAGGTCGAATATTTGATGAAGTGGTGGAATAAATTAAACTTCATATATGCTGGCGAAACATTGTCAGAAATATGGAAGCAAGTAAGCATAGACAATTTTCTAACAGTAGCAGAATATATTGTGCCTGAAAAATCTGAGCTTGAAGTTGAAAATGTAAAAATTAGATATCAAGTTTGGTGCCAAAAACATGTTAGGACAAGTCAGTACTTTCTATAAATTGATTTAACTTGTTGCCAACCGAATAGAAGCTGGTAATTTAATCGTTATCTTTTGACAAATTACCAAATAATTAATCGATAATTTTTATTAAAGCTAAAAATAAGATTATGACGTCATTAAAGTGAAAATTTCAAGGGAAGTAAAAAAAAAAAAAATAAGGCAATTAACATTTTTAAAAATTTAAATATAAGTAGAATTTTAATTTCTTTTTTGTTAATTAATTAAAAACAATGTCCATTTTTTAATATTACTTTCCTTATAAAAACAACTTATTTAAAAGTTTACACTTTTAAAAAAAAATCTTTTTTTAAATGGAGAAGTTTGTTAGTAAAAAAGCAAACTATTATTAATTATATAGACTATAATTAATTATATATTAATAAATTATCAACATTTTGTAACGTGTTTTCTATAAGTTTAATCGCTATTTTATAGATTAAAATAATTTTAATTGATAAAATCTTTTACCGATTAATCGATAAATTTATCGTTAATTTCCGCAGCCCTTATGTGCAAGTATAACTGATTATATTACTGATTGTTGTAAATAAAATTTCTGTCAAATTTTTAGCAAAAGTACGCCAGCATTTATATTCATGTGTCCATGTAGTTTCACATAGCAAACGAACATTTTGATTTAGTTGTTTTTTTTCGCTGATTACTTTCTTGAAAACGCTTTAATTCATTTAATTGTTTCTATTGTGCTTGGTATAGGATTCACATTATTTGAATCGTTCACAAGATTAAGTTTATGTGAGCTGCAATGTATCAATGCTGATTTTGGGTATTTTTTCTAATTATTGTTTGGATTCCTCCTTTACATGCCATTTTAGAACAACTGCGGAGTCCTTAAAACCAACAAGCTTTGTTAATTCTAATCCAAATTCTAATGAATTTGTAATGATGGTATTGGTTAAACCTTCAGTTGTTCTATCGACAATTGGAATATATCCCAGGAATTATTCTGTGACCATCATTTTCACATTTTGTTCTTTGAGTAATCTAACACCAAGTTACATCTACTCAATGCCTGAAATATCATTTTTCTCGTCGGCAAGTATTGAAAATGTAACTGAATTATTTCCTTCGGGAACAATGTATTCACGCTACAGCGAGACCCACAAATTTCGACTATAGTGATTTGCATGGTTGATGAGATATACTTGGCACTACAAGAAACAATTAACAAATGATTACCAAGAGCTTCATCTCAAGATTGCACGAAACTCTAACAGGTCATAACAGTTACGAGAATTTAATTCTTTTCCACGAAGTGCTAAATCATGCATGTCGCAAAATATGATTGTAGAAATGATGGGACCCAGTTTGTTGCGATTTTCTTGAATTTGTATTCTAAATTCTAAATGATGAGTTCAACTGCTCATGTACAGAAACTGCTTTGGCTTTCAATAATTCAACAAAATTGCTTGCAGTTAGTTGCATCTTTATGATAACTTTGTGTCATGTGCTTTGCATGTGTCTACGTGGATGTACGTTAAAATCTTTATATTTTTGCATGGTTTTAATGACAAATGCCAACTGAATTCATCGATTTACTTTTTGCGGAAACAACCCACTATAATTACAAAAGGCACTTTTTAACATTTTAGAGTATAAAAGCCACGATGAATAGTTTGATAACCATGCTGCATGCATATCTAAAAACTAAAAACTCTGTTTTCCTCACTGTCATCTCTTAACACATAAACAGTGCAACTCATTGAGTTGTGGAGGAGTGATGTAGGAGAGCAGGAGGCAATATACATATTTTAATGCATTATGATGCCAGATTCTTTTGTACGTTTTTACCCAGTCTCTAATTGTCCTTGGCTAGAGCAAGCAGCTCCTGCACCAGTGAAGGACATTCAAATAATGTTTTTATTTTTAAAAAATTATTCGTTTGTTCAAAGTGAGTGAACCTGTAACTGTAACAAATAGGTCTCAACGTGTCAGATGACTTAAATTTTATAGTTTATCATAGAATACATTTTTTACTAATAATTGGTTTTAAAAAAATTAATAAAAAGTTGAGGTGGGGGTGAGCCAACGTTTATATTACTGCTGCCTATGCTAATGAACGCACGTAAAATCCTATAATCATTGGTGGATATGGGGGGGGGGGGATTTGGCTAAAGCCAGGGCCCTAATGATTTAAGGCTAAATTAAGGCCCAAACATTATTAAATATTGTAATAAACGATTAAAGTGGCTGGGCCGGGCCCCAGGTGGAATTCCAGTGAGGAACACCGTGCAATCTAAATCCACCTCTGCCTATAATATTGTAGTACACTTCAATTCTTGTTTAATGAATTATCATACCTTTAAAAAATTGGGGTTAATTTTAAAGTTTTAGCAGGCTGCCTTACTTACAATGCTGGTATGGGAATGCTGGCCTGTTGCCCATGCAGGTCCAGTGGCGTTGTTTGGGTTGCTGTCATTCCCTCCCCTAAAACTTGTTTTCTTCTCAAAATAAAAGTAAGCGCACAGTATAACATTGACACAAAAGAGAGCATTAATTGAAGGCCAGGGGTTAAAAATGTTTTGCCATGTATACTTATTGCAATTTTTACATCAAATGTGGCTGGTAAATTATCATCTTCTTATGTGCATACTTGCAAAACTCTTAATCAATTCATCAAAATTAACATCTTCTAATACACTGCTTCTCAAACATTCTAGTATGGTGGACCGGCAGGAGTTTTTCCATTGCACTAAGGACCGGTGCACTATTTTCCCTATGCAGACGCGGTAACGACACGGGCCCTCACATAACCTACAGCCTTTAAACATTTGGCATGAATTCGGTTAGTTATATACTGCATAAATGTCCAACAATTTTGAAAAGAACAATCACTTGTCTCGATGTTTTTGGGCTGTAACTACTTGTCTTCACCTGTTCTTCATCGTCAAGGTCTGGAACTATGAAATGTTCTCTGTCTAAAAATGTTGCTTGAGAATAAAGGGTGTCAAAAGTCGAGCCTCATTTTTATTATTAAAAAATAATTAATACGGGATTGTCTCCCTTATTATGCGACCAACAAAGTCAATTTTAATATGTAGATTTTGTTTCTACGTTCAGTTATCAGACTTTTTAAACATTAGTTAAATTTTTAAAAAATTGCATACGATGTTTTTTTTTCCTTTTTAATTTAGTTTTAACTTTTACGTAAGGAAATTATTGCATTTCATTGTCATTGTATCTCTGAATATAGTGATCGAAGTAAAGTGGCGTGCCACTTAAATTAATAGATCGTCCAGTTAGGACAGATTATGCCCGTATGCGTTGAAGAAGTTAAAAGATACGTATAGATTTACCTTACTATATTAATTTCATAGTTTATGTAAGTATAAATAAATGCAATCTTTAAAATGTATTTTTACTTGAATTTAGATTTTTGTAAAAGTAGCTTACTAAATGGACTTTTTAAGTAACACAAATTAATAATATGTTTAACACTATTGTAAATTAAATTTCAAAAGAGTTTAAAATAAATTAACAATTCTCATCTTGTCACCTAAATTTTTACAAGAACAACGCCATCGATAAAATACATTTGTACTGGTGCTTTGTGGTGCAGAGATTACGGGCAAATAAATTTTAATCAACATAATCAGATGTTGACACAAATAAATTGTAATGGACATCAGATGTTGACACTGATAAATTGTAATGAACATCAGATGTTGACACAAATAAATTGTAATGGACATCAGATGTTGATAATAAAAATGTATTTTAAGATAAAGATTCCCTCCAAATGCTGACCGTTCCGACATGGTTTTCGAGCACATCTGTCATAATTCTTTCAAGGAAGATGTTGAAGAGGATGGGGGAGAGTTAACACCCTTGTCTGTCACCAACAGTGGTCTTAAACCAATCTCCCAGCTTGCTGTTGTAGAGTATTGCGCTGGTTGCTATGTTGTACAGCTTCTTGATCACTGCAATGAGGTTAGCATTAATATTGAATTTGTGCATAGTGCCGCATGCCACACTCTGTCGAACGCCTTTTTAAAGTCTATGAAGACATGAAAGGGGTTGATCTGGTGTTGGAGATGTTTTTTCACAGAGCACTCGCAGGTTGAAGACCTGCTCCGTTGTGCTCCTTCCTGCTCTGAAGCCTGCCTGTTCTTCTGCAATGATTTGCTCTGCTTGTGGTTTCAGTCTGTTTAGTATAACCATAAGCATGACTTTGCTGGGGTGACTAATCAGGCTGATTGTACGGTAGTTCTGACACAACTGTGGATTACCCTTCTTTGGGAGCGTAATAACCAGCGATTGAGTCCAGGGTGTTGGCCATTCTCCTGTCTGCCAGATCTGGTTGCACATGTTGGTTAGAATGTTTATTACTGGGTCATCTCCTGTCTGAATCAGTTCACCTAGGATGTTGTCTGCTCCAGACGATTTCCCCTTTTTCAGTTTTCGAACAGCCAGCTCCACCTCATCACGGAGAAGAGAATGCATGTCTATGTTAGTTGACGTTGGGCAATTGAGCATATCGGAACGGTCAGCATCGGAGGGAGAACTATAACTAACCTACGCTTCGCCGATGACATAGACGGCCTAGCTGGCAGCGAGGACGAACTAAGAGAATTCCTTGAAAAGCTAGAGAAGACATCAAAGGCCTATGGCATGGAAATCAATGCAGAGAAGGCCAAGGTCATGGCAAACAATAAATTCACAAGTGAAATACGGATAAACGAGAAAAAACTCGAGGAGGTCCCTACCTTTAAATATCTAGGGGCTATAATATCCGATGAAGGCTCAAAGCCAAAAATTCTTGCCAGAATGGCCCAAACAATTGCAGCATTAAGCAAACTTAAAGACATCTGGCAAAGCAAGGAGCTCTCCCTGAGATCAATGATTCGACTAATGCGCTCTTTGGCGATGTCAGTCTTCATGTATGGTTGTGAGCCTTGGACGCTCACCGCAAACCTCCAAAGAAGAATTAATGCGCTAGAGATGAGATGTTTTCGAAAGGTACTAAACACCTCCTACATGGCGCACATCACGATCGAAGCGGTCCGCGATAAAATAAGTGCTGTCATTGGCCCTTACGAGGACCTTCTCACCTCAATTAGAAAGAGGAAATTACGATGGTACGGACACGTGACAAGATCTGGAGGTCTCTCAAAGACGTTATTGCAACGCACAGTCAAGGGAAGAAGAAAGAGAGGCAGACCAAAGAAGAGTTGGGAGGACAATATCAAAGAGTGGACCGGCCTGTCATTTAGCGATTCTCAGAAGGCAGCTCAGAACCGTGACACATGGCATGAGATAGTGTGCAGCTCAAAATGGTGCCCCAACGACCCAGCGTCGGTTTAAGGGACAGTTCAAGTTCAAGATAAAGATTCTGTTCACTAACAAAATATATAGTACCTATTTGTACATCTATATAGATCAGTGGTTCCCAAACTTTTTTTGACCCAAGGACCCTCTTTTATAGTAAAAACTTGCCCACGGACCCCAAGTGAAAATGTTACATAAATGCATGGTGCACAAATTACAAATAAAAATTAAAACATTTTGATGAAGAATTATTTATTTAAATTATGACTTTTATTTAAATACAATTTGACATAATTAATGTCTTGGATGAAATTCTACGAGTTTATTTATGTCTGACTCAATGTTTGCGAGTAGCAACCGAAAATCCATAAAAGCACTAATTTCTTGTCGGTTTCACAACAGCACTAAATTTTTATCCTACAAATAGGGAGATAGGGAAGCATTCAACAACTTCACTAAAATAGCCCGTAATTCAGGAAATAAAATTGAAATAGATCTATGTTTTTTTGTAATCAGAATATGTAATATTCATGTTTAAAATTTTGTTTGAGTTTTTAGTTTTTTCAATAAACTGCTCCTTTATTAATAGAATGGATTCATCCATGTTTGGTATCGGAGTTTATCAAATCGATTGTAGGTTCAACAGTCGGGAATATTCAAGTGAAGAGTGTCTCCAAATCTTTGGTTAATGTGTGCATGAACAGTGGCGGCGTTAGGTAAGCGTGGGGCCTAGTGCCAGCAATGACCCCGTGGGGCCAGAGTACTAGTAAAGATCGCTAAGCACCAGTATGCTATGGTATTTAAAGATATGAGATATCTTGATTATTGTGTAATTTTAATACCGCGTGTCACCTTTTTATTAAATTATTACAAGTTCATTATTTTCTCTGGTCTATAAACAACGGTTTATAAAGGGGATTGGCTGAATGGTACATCTGACCTATTTTCCGCTAACGGTGTAATGCTTTCAAAGACGTCTAGAGCTACGCTACGGAATTTGACCTTCAAAAATAATTACAAGAGTGCCTCTTTCGTTTCTTTACAATCGTTTCCAGCACACGTTCTACCATCCACTCTTTGGTTCTATATGTATAGGCTATTAACCAGGACGAGACATGTTCAGGACCGAAACGCGGGGCCTACCTAAGCGCGGGGCCTGGGGCAGTCGCCCCAGTTGCCACCCTCAAACGCCGCTCCTGTGCATGAAGAGTCGCTTAGTTTTGACAGCGACAGTAAGCCAGCAATCTTTATCTATATTTTGCAATTTGAAAGATTTGAAAACTGACAAAATTCTCCTCTACCCAAGTTTTGTTTGTACATTAAAAGTTTTCAACAAATGTCTACGCTTCTAGTAAAGATTAATTTTAATTGGTCACCCCGTACTTCAAATTAGTTTCGTAAAACTAAGCTAATAAATCAGTAACATAGGCTAGGTCATTAAAAAAAAAATCATGAAACATTGCCGCAAATCATTGTCTTTGCTTTCCAGAAATTCCAACAATGAATGAAAGAGAGAATAACATTTGTAAATGCACTTTTAGATTACCAACGTACTTCATGTGTTAGTAAACTATTAGACTTGTCTTCGCCATTTTCAAAACAAAGTTTAACAAAAAATCTCCCATTAAAGGCATTCATTTTGGTCTTATTAACTACTGTAATAAAATACTCTAATGATTCATGCAAATGTTCTCTATGATTTTTTGCGACTACATGATGTTGATGAATGACATAATGTACTGAAAATATATTTGGTTCAGATTATTTTATGTATGCCAGAAAGCCTCGATATCTTCCTACCATTGCCGGGGCACCATCAATAGCAACAGAAATGATATTAGTGTATGGTTTAGCTTTAACATCGAACAATCTTTTCAATTCATCAAATAACGTTTCACCCTTTGTATCTGTTTCCAAATATTTAGCAAATAATTATTGGCAAAATATTTCATCTTTTACAAACCGTCATCATCCAAAAGCTTTGTTTCCTGGTAAAGTGGACTAGTCAAGTTGTAGGTATATAATTTATATATTTTTGAGTATTCATATAAAGAACTAGATTGTGCCGGGGCGCCGTGGCGCCTGCGGCGCCCCCTTTTTTGGGCGCCTACGGCGCCAACCATTTTTCAAAAGACCAACTAACTTGTCCTTTTTTGATAAATACGAAATATTAAACTTTCTGAAATGTACGCAAAGTATTTAATAATAATAGGGGTTGTATTTTGCGCACCGATGCACACCAAACAATGACGTCATCATATTAAATATTTTTACAGCGCTCATCAAAACACGATTTTTCAACTAAACTAACTGCTGTAGACTGTCGTACATCGCTCCTCAGCGTTTCAACTAAACTAACTGCTGTAGACTGTCGTACATCTCTTGCGTTATGCGTTACGTTACAAACAAACATACAGAACCACACCACTGGGCTTTTATATATATAATGGTCAAAGCACAGAGCCATTTCGTAATTCCTTCTTTGTAATCATTGGAATTATTTTTATAATGCTGAGAGATGGGTTGAGCAAAATTGTGCAGATTAACTCAATTAAATCTGGTAAAATACGACCTTCATCAATAGTGTACGCTTTGGGGACTATGCAATCAATAAAGAAATGTATTAATGGTCTAAGAAGCTCTTCGTCGCGCTTAGATGTTGTCCCTATAAGTTGTTGCAATAACGGTGGTTAAAAAAAATGGTTTGAAAAAAAAAAAGTTATATTTTTAATAATCTTTTTTGTGTGTGGTAAATTGGGGGGGGGGGGGGGGGGGGGGAGGGGGTGTCACTCTGGATTTTTATTAAATGTACCTTAAGCTTGGTAGGTTTCATTGAACCATTTGAAATAGTTTTATTACATAGAACTTATAAGACACATAGATACTTATAAGGCTTTTGCATTCCTGTCTCATCACACTTGACCTTTAATAATATTGGTTATAGCTGTTGAAATTACCATAATTTTAATTCTGTTTTAGGTACAACAATATTGTATTCCATGGCTGATAGCACCTAGTGGGAAAAAAGCCTTCAGATACTATTTTATTTATTTGAATTTCAATTATAATAAAATTGGATCACAATTTTATTATTTTACATTAAACCTTGCGCGGACCCCCTTAAATTGTTAAGGGACCCCCAAATCAATTTTAATTTTTCACGGACCCCCTGAAAGGTACCAGGGATTCCTGGGGGGTCCGTAGGGACCACTTTGGGAACCACTGATGTAAAAATTAGCCAAAATCGCGTGACGTCATTATGCAAGGCCCCTAAGACTTTAAATAAATCAATTCATGCTGTTTGTGTTTAAAAAAATAAATAATAACAATAATAATAACAATAATAATAATAATAAAAACAGTGACTTTTAAGGTGCGTGGGTGCGCAGCAGTTTAGAGGTACCGCAAAGCAAAATTTATAAAATATAGAACAAAAAAATAATGCTGTGCAACTTTGCACACGAGTTTTTAACGTTGCACACGGAACAATGAAACGTAGAGGGAACATAGCTGCTCTACTACATCATTCTCAATAGATAGTAGAGCCGTGTCTGAGCGCCAGTGTAGATTCTGTTCTTGACATTCCTGAGTGTTAAAGGGTTTTGTTCACAAGAACTCTTAGATCGTAATAAATCAGTGAATGGCTAGCAGACATTCTACAAAGTCCCTTTTGGTTATGAGTTTCAAAACAGCAAATGCTACCAGTTAAGCTGTTAGAGAGATTAAATTACAGTGGCCTTTTTGTATTTTCTAAACCTTCTAATTTTTTAAACAGCTAAATTTTAGATAACTCATAGAGAGAGAGAGAGAGAGAGAGAGAGAGAGAGAGAGAGAGAGAGGTGATTTACAAGGGCCGCACTGCAGTAACACGTTTTCACAATTGTTATAGTAGGTTGGGTTGAACAACCCCAAAAATATCGGTTATATTCATGGGCGTATACAGGGGGGCAAGGGGGGAATTTGCCCCCACCTACATTTGAGAAAAATTATATGCATTTGTTGCAATAAAACTGAACTAAATTCCCCACAAGTTAATTACATTGAAGACAATGTACACATATCAAACATAAAAAATAATTATATCTACAAGTATAACTGATTACATCACTGATTGTTGTAAGTAAAATTTCTGTCACATTTTTAGCAAAAATACGCCAGAATTTATATTTATGTGTCCATGTAGTTTCACATAGCAAACGAACATTTTGATTTAGTTTTTTTTCGCTGATTACTTTCTTGAAACACTTTAATTCGTTTAATTGTTTCTATTGTGCTTGGTATAGCATTCACGTTATTTGAATCATTCACGACAAGATTAAGTTTATGTGAGCTGCAATGTTTCATTGCTGATTTTTGGTATTTTTAGCGCATTTTCGAGAAGTCGAATGCGCTATTGCACCCGTTTTGTCCGTCCGTCTGTCATCACCCTAGATCTCAGCAACCATAAGTCCTAGACCCATGATGTATATATGTTTTTTGTATGTCCTGACCTGCCATTTGTGCATCAACACTCAGTTACTCGATCCGTTAAAAAACCCCGTTAAAACTACCAAAAAACATTGCGAATCGAGAGATAACACTGGCGCATGCAACGGCCGCCATTGCCGGAAGTCGAATACATCGTTTTTCAAGCATTGAAGAGTTAAAGTTATTGGTTAGTGGTGCGAAAGCGTGCAAATGAATTAGTTTTTTTTGTTGTTGACGTCATTAGAATATGTATAAAAGTTTAGAGAGCTTTACGTCATCATTTGTGGTGACTTCAATCAAGATCTTAGCGGCCCAGGGGCAGAAATTGAAAACTTTTTCGAAACAAGCTTCAACATTCAACTACTTTCAACAAGATTGGCAACCACGATCTATCAAACAACAATTGATGGAGTATTTGGGCGATTAGCTGATTACAATTTAGAATGTTTCATTTATGAGTCCTATTTCAGTGACCACAAACCACTTGTAGTTAGATTAAAGAGAAAATAAAAAAATTTAAAATGTAAAGAAATGACATTTAAATAATTTTTTTTAAGGTATATTCATTACACAAGAAAATTCATAAAAATATGTCTAAAATCTAAACATAATTACTGATAACTACATAATGCTGATATCTAACATAAGTACTGATACTGATACATAATACGAAAATGCGCTAACACGTCCTGAGTCCAAAAAGGGACCAGGCTTAACATGATTTTTTCTAATTATTGTTTGGATTCCTCCTTCTTTACATGCCATTTTAGAAAAACTGCAGAGTCCTTAACCAACAAGTTTTGTTATATCTAATCCAAATTCTAATGAATTTTAATGATGGTGTTGGCTAAACCTTCAGCTGTTCTATTTACAATTGGAATATATCCCAGGAATTCTCCTGTGACCATCATTTTCCCCTTTTCTTCTTTGACAAATCTAACACTAATTTACATCAACTCAATGCCCGAAATTTTATTTGTCTCAAACTTTTCAGGACTTGCCCCTACTTAGTGGACTCATCCCCCAGTATTTATTTTTGTAATACAGTAAAGATATTCAATGATTCAAATATGATTTAATAAATAAAATAATAAATTTACCCCCCCCCCCCCCCCCCA
>MUZC01001421.1:23502-49448 GCA_002072015.1 Radix auricularia
TGGTTTTTGACATTACCGCTGCATTGTTCGTTAGCTGTCTTGCTATGCCATGGCAACTAAACATTTCTTTAAAAAAATATTAATATATAAAACAAGCCGAATTCATAATTAATCTTATAGGGCTTTAAGCTGTGTAGGGGCTCATTATGCTATCAAATAAGTACAGAGAGAATCATGTCAAAACGGGAAAAGAATGCTAATGGTGAAATGGAAAAATTCTTTGCGGTCGTCTGATACGAAAAAGTTTGAGAATCACTTGCGAACAAGTTATTTAATTTATTTAATATCTTTTACATAACTTCACTCATGTTACGATAATACAATGTAGACCTACAATAAATAAATACTTAAATGATAAAAAAGTGATTTAAAAAAAAATAATAATAATAATTTTTTAGGGGGGGGGTCAAAGTTTTGTGACGTACTTTTTGAGGGGGGGGTCGACGATTTTGTGACGACGCGTGACGTAGGGGGGGGAGGGGGTAAAAAATCGGCCAAAATTGCGTGACGTTATTTATGGACGGACCCTAAGTCAAACTCGTTTGAAAACTGCCAGTTAAAGACCGAACTTGAATTTAAGGATCGATTAACCGGTATCTTTGTGTCTACCAAATGATTCTTGATATATAGGTACTTCACATAGTGGCGAGCGCGGATCATTTATTTTGGATGCGGGAGAAACAGACTATAAACCGGTGACCAGAGAACGCTGATAGCTCACAGCATCATATGCTTTTATATTTTCCTTGTCTTTTAAAGAAACAGACTATAATTACATTGTCTATTTTGTGAAAACATGGACTACTTTCATCCGTCATTAAAAAAAAAAATTGGATATGGTGAAAAAGACTATAAACTGATGTCTAGAGAATGCTGATAGGTCACGAGGTCATATTCTTTTAAAGCTTTCATTTTCTTTATAAGCAACAGACTATAATTACATTGTTGTCTATTTTGTGAAGCACGTGGACTACTATCATTGTGATCTCCGATCTCCGTCATTTAAAAAAAAAAATATTTTTTTAATGCGGGGAAACAGACTATAAACTGATTACTAGAGAATGCTGATAGGTCACAGGGTCAAATGCTTTTATAGCTTTCCTTTTCTTTATAAAAAACAGACTATAATTGCATTGTTGTCTATTTTGTGAGCACATTGACTACTAAGGTTGTTAATTAAGACCGCTCGTTTTTGAGGACCGGCTAATCATTCAAAAAAAGACCGGTTAACCGCTCGTCCTTATATCCCTAATGTTTTGAGAACTAACAAGAGAATGTTGTCGCCTCGTGTCGCCTGATGGCATCAAAGCTCGCTTCCCCCCGCTTGCGTTCAGCTCTTTCCGCATTGCCCTCAATTCGTAGCATTTTTTTTAAATCCAAAAAATTAACTAAACAGTGATGGTTAATTGTCTTTTTTATATTTTATTTTGAGGACTCGTAGTTCACCGGTCTAAATAAGAGGACAGGTTCAATCGTTCATTAAATTAGCGAAGTATTTTTCATTAGTTTAAAAAACCAATGCCTCGCCCCGTCCGTTGTGGGTCTAAATAAGAGGACAGGTTCAATCGTTCGTTAAAGTTAGCGAGGTATTTTTCATGACTTTCAAAAACCAACGCCTCGCCCCATCCGTTTCGACGTTATGTTTACCTCTCTTGTGTGTGATGCTGGTCTACTCGCGTATTAAAATTAATAATATAATAAAATTATAAAGCTACGGAGTAAACAATGATGATAAAATGGAATTTTTTTTTTTAAAAAAACATTATTTTTCAATCGTCAACTCGCCAGAATAATTAAATTTTGCGACGCACACGTTCCCCCTCCCCGTTTTTTTCTGTTTATATAGGGTTTGAG
Source organism: Radix auricularia (assembly GCA_002072015.1). Lineage (NCBI taxonomy): Eukaryota > Metazoa > Mollusca > Gastropoda > Lymnaeidae > Radix > Radix auricularia. The sequence continues at coordinate 25,357 of MUZC01001421.1, forward strand.
CTACACTCGCCGTACTGTTAATGTGTGGTAAACAAATGCCTTTGATAGGCAGGAAAACGTTTTTTTCACTAAAAGACCGAACTCAAATTTATGGGCCGATTAATCGCCCGGTATCTTTGCTACGTCTTTCAAATACCTCTCGTAATATAGGTACATGTACTTCACTAAGCTGCGTGTGCCGATAAGTTTTTGAATGCCTGAACTGAAACAGACTATAAACCGGTGATCAGAAAATGCGGATAGGTCACGGGGTCATATGTTTTTATAGCTTTCTTTGTCTTTATAAGAAACAGACTATAATAAATATAAATAGAAACAACCTCGGCCTTGACCATTGTTGACATCAAACACGCACTGTTAGTAACTAGTACTATTAGTTGTGAACTTCAGTGAAGCAAGGCTATAACGCGTCATGTACGCACGCTTACAGCTTGGAGACTGAAGGTTTGATTAGTGTGAATGCCAAACTAGGCTACTTGTCAGTTGGATCGTGGTAGCGCGTTACGGCTTGTGTTGTTTTTTTTCACTACGTTACCGCTAGTTTTTGTTTGTTTGTTTGTTGTTGTTGTTTTCTTTTCGGTCACACGGTCCTGCGGTCCTGAATAAAGATGACCGATTCTGATCTGAAGACCGGCTAACCAGTTAACCGTTAACAAGCTTATTGACTACTATCATTGCGATCTTGAATTTTTTTGTAAGTACTGTATTTAGTGTCTGTAGTGGAAATTCTTGTTTAAAATCATTTTCTTTTTATTTACAATGAGTTTTGGATAAAGTCTTTTAATTAAATCGATTGTCAAGTATTATAAATAGTAACAGTCGGCGACCTTTGCTGTTGTTCAAACGCGCACAGAGCTAGCGCCTTGCTCTCGTACGGTGCCTAGACATCTAAGCCAATCAAAATTTAAAAACATCATTCTTAGTCGTAGGCGAAGTAAACTAATAGTGATGACGTGTATAATATTTATATCCTGAAAAATGGAGAAAGCGATTTGAAGTCACTGTCGCGCGCGTTAGTAATAACAAGAACAAAAACGAAGTCCAGGTATTAAGCTTATATGGGCTTATTGAATTTGCTGTTAACCGGTCCTGAATAAAAGTGACTGGTCCTAACCTGAGGACCGGTTAACCGTTAACAACCTTAGTTGTTTCATTCATAAAGGTTGGCAGTGTGCAAAATTTATTTAACTATTGGTTAAAATTAACAATTATTATTGTAAGTCAAAGCCAAAGTTTGTTGTGAGTCATAATTATTCATATTATATGTCTTAATGTTTATCATCTATGTAGGTCATGATCTAGAACTTGTAAACATATCAGTATCAGTATAATTATAAGTATCACAAACTTCGTTTTGTCAAAAATGAATATCGGTAGACCCCTAAGATTTATTCAACGTATCTGCTTTTCAGAATAACAACAAAAATTATCAGCACACTAATTGTGCTTAAAAAAAATAAATGAAATTTAAAAAAACATTATTACGGCAGCGGGATTCGAACCCGCTATCAATAGTGTCATATCATTTTCAAACTAACCTGACTATCACTTCGTCTAGCGAAGCTGTTGTGTAACTACAATATTTAAAAATTTATAAGTGTTTTTCATTTAATGGATCAATCTAGATTTTTTTTTAACCTATAAAAATTCATTATAAGGCTTACCTAGAAATCATAATATTTTATTATGAGAACTATAGTTTAGTATTGAAGTATTAGTATTAGCATAATTGAAATGCGGCAAATTGTTTACGACATGTCGTAACAGCAGATGATCCAGGGGGATGTTGCTGGCATTACGACATGTGGTAGCACCAGCAACATCCCGCCGGGTTGTCTGCCGTTACTTTGTCGTAGCAGCAGACACTTAGTTATAGAAATAGAAGTGTAGGGTGACCCGTCAAAGCGCCCCGACCAAAATGGCCCCAGACAAATTTAAGTATTTTTTGCATTTTAAGTTAATTTAACCTTTGTTCAACTTATTCACCTTTTAAGAAAGTTTTCAAATTGTAAAATTATTTACTGTAATGTCATGATATTATTTCTTCTTAACAAACAATTGTGACTTGCTACAGTGCTATCATATGGTTAAATATTATTAATTAAAAAGAGATTGTGTATCAAATTTTTGTCCAAGTCCTGACCAAAAATTTGATACAAAAAGGCAGAGAACCTACTCAATACTTGGGAGAGAAAAATACTCCGGAAGATATATGGCCCTGTGATAGAAAATAATATCTGGAGAATTCGCACAAATCAAGAACTATATCATATGTACAAAGACCCACCCATAGTCACATGTATCAAAAAAGGAAGACTACGCTGGGCAGGGCACGTTGAAAGGATGCCAGAATATAGAGCAGCAAAGTCATTTGCAGGCAGAAACCAGGAGGCAGACGACTCACTGGTCGCCCAAGACTGAGATGGATCGATGATGTGGAAATGGACCTACACCAGCTGGGGGTTTGAGCATGGAGAAAGAACGCCATCAATCAATCTGAATGGAAGGATGTGGTGGAGCAGGCCAGGGCCCTACATGTGCTGTAGCGCCACAGATGATGATGTATCAAATTTTTGCCTCGCGCCATCTGATGGTGACTTCAAAGAACATGTTACGTTATCAGCCACTTGTGTTTAGCTCTGATGCGCTGAGCTCCTTTTCCAAAGCACATGATATAAATTTTTAGCAAACATCTAATCAATGTGGTAATTTGAAGTAAAATGCCTTTGACATGCACATTCTTAGCAGGAAAACTGTCAACATAAGTCTGAAATCGAATTGGATGACCGCTAAACACAATGCTAGTAGTACTGTCAGGCGTATCTTTCCTCTTGTAATATAGATGATAACACTCATGGCCTTGACCGTTGTTCACATTTTGACATCACTGCCCCCTCTGTATTTAAGTGTTAGTTCTAGTACTATGCTTTGTCAACTAAGCGAATTAAAAAAAGAAATCGTTCACTAGCCGAACTCCACTAACCGTAATAACGTGTATTTTTTATATTATTTATATATTGAAATATTAAGAAAACGCTTTGATGTCACAGTCACTCCCTTATTGGCTTTTGTATTCTGCTGTAATACAACACAAAATTAACTCTTAATGTGCCATAAGGTTTTCGGAAATCTTCCGCCTCATTACCGTAAGAATTTCCCGAATTGCGATCAACCGGTCATGAAATTAAAAAAATTGCGTAAAATCCGTTTTTATTATTATGGTCATACTGACGTCATCTTTTAGAATAAGAATGGTTATTTTATTTATCCGACAGACCGTTTTGAGTTTAAAACTATTTTTACCTGTAGTTTAGTACTATTATTTTGGTAATAAAGTATAACGAAATCGCATTTTCGAAAGAAAAAAAAACGTAAAAACTTCAAAAAAACATCGTGAATCAAGCGATAACACTAGCGAAGGAAACAGCCGCCATTGCCGGAAGTCGAAAACATTGTTTTTCAAGCCCTGAAGAGTTTTTATTTTCTGTAATTTCATTTCTAAAGAGACTCAGAGAGTCGCGCATTACCGCTCTTTGTTAAAAAAGGTAAACCGCGGATTACCGCGCTTTGGTACATTAAGACTTAAGAGTTAACTCTCAGAAATAGAGAGCTAATACTGTTGAACTGAAGTTAGGGTTTAACTGGTCTTGATTAAATGGGACTGGTCCTTATCTGAGGATCGGTTAACCGTTACCAGCCTTAGGATTTAATAAATTAAAATTGAAAGTATGAAAGTTCTCAAGAGAAAATTAAAATTTGCTGCAAAATTATTTATGTCCTAAATCTGCAGGATTACAGACACTGAATTAACTGCTGGTACTACTACTACTAGTTTTGTTTTGCAAACTGTAAATAGTGGTCATACTGTGACTGGGAATTATCTTACTTTTTTAAAAAAAAGATGCTCCTTATACTTATTTAGAGTATTATTGCACTTAAAAAAACAACTTCAAATTACCAAATTCATTATTTAGGATTCACAGACTGAGAGTACTGAGACAGTCTCTGAGTAATCATGAAGAAAGTTTTATCATATTATTTGATTTTCACTGTGCCTACACTAGCATGAATTCCAGTATAGAAATGCTTTGTGTTATTGTGAAGGCGATGCTTTTGCTAAATTGCTGAGTTCAGCTGACAAATAACATGTATTCACATAATCTTTTTTTAAAATTGAATATATGTTCCTTTTTTTTGTAATTGAAACATATAGCCCTAATTACTTAAAAAAATACTTTTAACTCAAATTTGATTTTTTTAAAAAATCTAGTTTGAAAATTTGAAATTTCGCAAACTAAATGTGACGAAGTCAATGTGAAATATATATATTCAATATTACATATGACTATATACCATGATCAGACTTTATGTTTTTGATAAAGGTCATATAAAATCAATATAATTTTAAAAATGTCACCCAAGGTCTTAAAGTTACTACACTAGAGGTTAATTAATAAAAATGTGATTACAACAGTAGCCATATGAATAGAGTATTAATAGCAAATTCCAACATCCAATTTTTATTTTTTATAAATTAAAGAATTTAATGATAAAAAGGATAGCTGAAAACAAGAGATAATAATTCTCATTTGATTGTACCATGAGAAAAACTCACGAGAAATCATTTTTTCATGCTTAACTAATTGCGTGTATCACCTGTTTGCTTTTTTTTTCTTCAGCTACAGTCTGGTATCCACAAGGCATTTACGGATGATGATAGCAAGGTCAAAATCCAGTTTCACCATGGTACTACAACTTTAGCTTTCAGGTTTAAACATGGGGTCATTGTTGCAGTGGATTCAAGAGCTACAGCTGGGCCTTCTATAGGTAAGACAATGTCAGAATATGAGGCATCCTAGTAACAATACATTCCAAAATACTTTTTAAATTAGTTTTTATAACTTTAAGTGTAATTAATATTATTTCTTTCAAGTTCAGGTAGAACTAGGTAAATTATATTTTTTCTCCCTCTTGTTTTGAATCCAAGTTAAAAATAAGTTTTATATAAACCATTCATCAAGTTTTTAGTGTTGGTTTAACAATAGTAACTTTTGTTGGTAAATTAAACGTTTTCTGGTTTTGACAGAGTCCCAAACTGTCAAAAAGGTTATTGAGATAAACCCATACCTTCTGGGTACCATGGCTGGTGGTGCTGCTGATTGTATGTTTTGGGAAAGAGTGTTAGCTCGACAGTGTCGGTGAGTAAAGTTTACAGCATTTGATTTAAATTACAATTGGATACTTCATAATTTAAATAAAAATGGATAAATGTATTAGAAAAATAAAAATTGTTATGATTCCAAATTAAGGTAGTTAACGGCTAGCCGGTCCTCAGATCAGGACCGGTCCGTATTAATCAGGACCGTTTAACCACAACTTCAATAAGAATGTCTTATTCAGAGTTCGTAATTGTTATGCGTTGGAAGGGAAGTACGGCGAGTGTAGCTCAAACCCTATTTGAACAGGAAAAATGAAGGGAATGTGTGCACCGCAAAATTCAATTATTCTGGCGAGTTGAGTTGACGATTGAAAAATAATATGGTATTTAAATAAATTCCATTTTATCATCACTGTTTGCTCTGAAAGCTTTATAATTTTATTACTTTTAATTCGCAAGTTGACCAACATCACACACTAGAGAGGTAAACACAACCTCCCAACAGATGGTGTGAGGCGGTGGTTTTTCATACTAAAGAAAGACAGCTCGCTAACTTTAACGAATGGTTTAACTATTCCTCTTCTTTAGAGAACGGTAAATCACGAGTCATTAAAAAAAATGACTATAAGCTCATTCTTTTGAGGCCATTGCGGAAAAGAGCTAAATGCAAGCGGGGGAAGTGGGTTTTAATGCCTCCATGAGATGACACGTGAGGCAAAAACATTCCCCTAACAGTACTACTAACAGAGTATTTACTAGTCCTCAAATTATATTTTGGTCTTATATTGACCGTTTCAAAGGCATTTTACTTAAAATTACTAATTACTACGTCGATATAAAAATGATTTCTAAAAAATTATTTTGTGTGCGTTAGAAAAGGAGCACAGCGCAACAGAGCTGAACACAAGCGAGCAGGGACGTCACATGTTCTATGAAGTCACCATCAGACTGCACAAGACAAAACTTGATACACACTCTCTTTGTTCTCTTAAAAATAAAGGAAAATACAAACTGGATAATAAAATTATCTTTTTGAAAGGGTTAACTAGTCCTCACAAACAAACTGACTTGACATCATTTGATAACATGCTGTTTGAATACTGTTAATACATAAAATTAATTATTAATCATTACGGTTTACTTTTTTGTGGGAACGATTTTTTTAAAATCTGCAGATAATTTTTTAAAATTTGTTTTTTTGACGGTATCGCAGCTGAGGTTAACACTAGAGTTGGCACGTAATAGGCGCTTGGATGTCAAATCAGATAATACGGAGTGAAAATTTGATGCATTCTCTTGCTGGTTCACAAAGCATAATAAAAATTGGGAGCAATGGTTAACCGGTCTTTTTTGAACAGTTAACCGGTCCTCAAAAACGAGCAGTCTGAACAACCTTATTCCAAATACAGGTGTCATTTATTCTAGAAAATTACTTTATAAAAATATATAACTTTAAAAACTGACTAATATTGACTTAGTGAAAATCCTCAGTGACAACTTATTACACTCTTACAGAATTTAGTAACGGACTGTAACATAGCAATAAGATACATTAAAGAATAGTCAGATATGCTTTCTCATAGGTTTATCTTAATTTTATCCCAAATGGAGAAGTCACAAACATAAAACTGAAGAAATAACTTGTCCAATCTTATCAACCTTGTAATAATAATTTTTAAAAAAATGTCCTCAGATAATGAAAGCTATTTTTAATTAAAAATTCTGCCTTACGATTGTTCAAGTATTTATGTAATAACTGGCGGCTGGGTAGCGAAGTCAATAGTGCGCTTGCCTCACAAGCTGAGGGGTGTGGGATCGAGCCCGCAAAAAGCCACTATAAAAATATTGAGAAATGACTAATGCTAAGAAAGTCCTCCGCTGACCTGGAGAGGGATGGGCGCCGCCAGTGTCTATTATTCCCGAGAATGTTCTAATGGAAACATTAGAATCCTCTACGACCTCAAAAAAAGAGGTTATGGGACTAAAAAAAAATGTAATGACATCAATATCAAAGGCATCATGAAACAATTATTTTATGTTTCATCCCATTAACTGCAAAAGTCAGGAAGGCGATAAAGGGGAATTTTTAAATTTGTGTGGATATAAAGAAACATTAAAATACAAGCTAGTTTGCTTGAAATAAGTCTTAAATCCTTACTCATGAAAGAGTTATTGAAATAATTAATGAAATTCTTTAATAAGCTGAAGTTGTAGATCAATTGGTAGTGAATGATATTCATTTTCATCCCTTGTTTTTTGTTTTGTGAATAAATGTATATAACCACGGCATTGTCCTCACAGAATTTATGAGCTGCGAAACAAAGAACGAATTTCTGTGGCTGCTGCATCTAAACTTTTGGCTAACATAGTATACGACTACAAAGGCATGGGGCTCTCTATGGTAAGCTATAAAAAAAGGAATGGGGCTCTCTATGGTAAGCTATAAAAAAAAAAGCCATGGGACTGTTGAGCACATTTATTGAAATGGTGCTTTCACTAGTTTCTTGCCCCATCCAGCTACCACTCTTTGACATTTGTACATTGTGTTGTGCATATGTTGTAAGATTTAGATTTTTAAGTTGTGTTGTATGCAAGTGTTGTAAGATTGAGAGTTTCAAGTTGTGTTGTATCCAAGTGAAGTGCAGTGAGCTCAGCCGTCGGCTCGGTCGCTATGCTATAGTAGTGTACATAATAAATAAATAAAACGTATTTTAAATACAATACCTCCGGCCTGTTGCAATTTTTCTCCATTTCTCTTTTGATACATATTCAGAAATGTTTTGAATAAAATCAGTTTGTGTACATAGCAACCTATGTGTAATTTGTACCTTCTTGTTTCAGGGCACAATGATTGTTGGTTGGGATAAAAAGGTATTTTTAAAAATTGTTGTTAGTTTTCTTATTTAGCTCTAACATGACAACTTTTAAATTTTTGGAAATATTTTTTTAATGTGACATTTTAAATTTATTTAATTTCTTGTTCAACATCGTTTATCATCTATCCTTTTGCTTTCTAAAGAAAGTAGGTAATAACCCCTCTATAACTATTTCATTATCTCAACAAATATGAATTTATATTATAATTATTTTCATCTCTAACAAATGTTATGAATCGATTGTTTAGGGTCCTGGCTTATACTATGTTGATAGCGATGGTGAGAGACTATCTGGCAATCTTTTCTCTGTTGGGTCTGGATCTGTGTATGCCTATGGTGTACTAGACAGTGTTTACCACTGGGACTTGAGTGAAGCAGAGGCTTATGATCTTGGCCGAAGAGCTATCTACCATGCCACACACAGGGATGCTTACTCTGGGGGTGTTGTCAATTGTAAGTGCTGCTTAAGTTCAAGGTTACTCTCATCACCTTGACCATCTTTCACACTACAGTGGTTATCAGTGTAATAGTTTATGAGGGTAATCTTATGGGGCACTGTAAATTATCTGCTACAGTTTTAAATTTTATAGACAACTCTCTTATGTATCAAGTATAATCAAGATAAATAAATAAGTAGTCAGAGAGTGTATGTACATGCCAAATATTGTCATTTCCACCAAGTTCTCTGCAGATGTTTTTTTGTGTCTTTCTGTAGTGTACCACATGAAACAAACTGGTTGGGAAAAGATTTCTCAAGATGACACCTCAGATCTACACTACAAGTATCTAGCAGAAAAGGAGAAAGCCAAGAAATAATGAGCTTGTTTAAATAATACCTCTGTTCTTTTTGTTTTTTGTGACGACAATGAAGATGATGATAATTTTGTATGAAAGAAAGTAATGAGGTGGAGTACATTGAAAGTTGCTCCTGCAAAATGATTGAAAGTAAAAATAAACTTTGTTCTATTTTGAATAAAACTAATTTGATAAAATTAAAATGAAGCCCAGATATTTTTTTTTTGGTTATATTGTTTTTATTTAAGAAATTTTTCTTTTTTTTTTTAAAGAAGCAAACATGACACAATATAGACTAAACCTCAGATCAGCACAGAGCACAATCGTTAAAGGATGTGCACTTAGTAGAATACATCAGTTTAATAATTCAGTCAATTATTGGAGTAAAATTAAGTTAAGCACACACCTTCCCCCCCAATATATTTTATAGTTCTCTTAATTCCTTAATAGTGACTTTGACTGTAAAATCTTATTCTGAGCCTAGGCCAGTCAATTTTCAAGGGGACCCTTTTGGATGGAAAAAGACCAAATAATTGCGGAAAGCCCTTAAATAAAATGCTGATTAAGTTGAATTAGGTATGCAGATAAAATACAATTAACACCAACTTATATAGCAACTTTAAAAAATATGTTCACTTATGGTCAGACTTCATTTTTAATAATGGATTTTATTTGGCATTGGTTAGGTCATATTAGGCGGCTGGATAGCGAAGTCAATAGTTTGCTAGCCTCACAAGCTTCGCATAACCCATGTTAAGTCACATAAAAATATTGATAAATGATTATTGCTTAAAAATCCAAATCTGACTTGAAGAGGAGATTGGCGCCGCCAGCGCTATTAGGCACCTAGAAAGATCTAATGGAAAATTAGACCCCCTTGCCCCTTATGACCACTGCAGTGATTGGGGAAAAAATGTCTTAACTATGGTCAAACATTGCTTTCTTATAATGCAGATGATACTACCAGTAACTTGGTCGTCTAAAATTGCAATTTAAGTGAACCAAGGGTAAATAATACAAATCTACTTTGCCCAAAAGCTGACCGCTTTTCATAATACCCTGAAATTATTATCCTTTTGAAATTTCAGGGTTTTTTTCATAGCAAACTACACAATTTTCTCACATTGTTGAAATGGAAACTGATAACGGACAATTGTCATTCTTCCTTACTATCTTAAAAAGCGCATTAGGGGCCGTCCATAAATGACGTCACGCGATTTTTGCCGATTTTGTACCCCCTCCCCCCTACGTCACGCGTCGTCACAAAATCGTAGACCCCCCCCCTCCAAAAGTACGTCACAAAACTTTGACCCCCCCCCCCCTTTAAAAAAAACAAAACAAAAAAAAAACACATTCACAAAACGCACTTTATTTTTTTATTTGAAAATGAGTATGTTGAAATCACTTTTTTGACATTTTAGTATTTACTAAGTGTAGGTCTACATTGTAATATTGTAGCACGCTTGAAGCTATGTAACAGGCATTAAATAAATTGTAAGCCAGTGATTCTCAAAATTTTTCATATCAGACGACCGACAAGCTATTTTACCAGGTACCATTGCATTCTTTTCCCGTTTTGACATGATTTTCTCTGTATTGATTTGATAGCAAAATGAGCCCCTACACAGCTTAAAGCCTTATTAGATTAAGTATGAATTCGGCTTGTTTTATATATTACATTTTAAAAAAATATTTAGTTGCCAAGGCATAGCAAGACAGCTAACGAACAATGCAGCGGTAATGTCAAAAAGCATTTGATGTGATTAACCTTCGCGATTAAGCTCGCGAATGTGACTATTGATATTACAAGGATCGTTGCATTGTTGATAGACCTAGAATATATAGATACAAGACAATTCCTCGAATTGACAGTTTTCCTGCTAAGTATATGCTCATCAAAGGCATTTGATCTAAAATTATCACATTGACATCATGAGGCTTGTCCATGGGAATGGTTTTCCCATGAGAAACGTCCCATGGGATGGGGTGGGATGGGACAGGAATTAATTGTCATAGGATGGGATTGGATAGGACACAAAAATATGTCCCATTGACAAGCCTGGAAATCATATCTCATGTTTTCTAAAAAATTATTAGGTATGCGATGGAAGAGGAAAATGGCAAATACTGTAAGACCCCACAATTGTGCTGGAAAGTAGGGTGTCATCATGTGCGAAAAATACAGTATTTCCTGCAAGTTAAGACTGAAAAAATTCTATGACACTATTAAAATATCCAATATTATCATAACTTTTTACTCCCAAGCTCACAAGTTTGTTTGTTTGTTTTTTTTTTTCAATTCTTTTTTCTTTAAGATTACACGTACGTCTCACAACAGTTGTAAATCTAATGTCACCAATGAACGAGGCGTGTTTAAATTGTTGCATTCTCTTAGGGAATTTATAATCTAATGAAAAATACATGGCTACCGCTATCGGTCTGTTTAACCAAGTGGTCGGTAAACAGCGACAAATTAACTCATTTGGGGTAAAAAGAGAACTCTTGAGGGTAATGCTGAATCATTGTGGGCATAGAAAATTTGCTAGAATCCGCTACTTTTGGGTTAACAGTAATGTTAACATAAACTTTTATAATTTTAGTATCTAGATATCATATTGAACCGGTCCGTTTTTTTTCAAACCGTATAACCGGCCTTCAAAAAACGAAATGTGTAAACATTCTTAGATTATATTTCATTTTAATGCATACAAATTAAACATTGACTGTTAATCATTACTGTTAACCTCTTTGTTTATAAAAAAAATATTTAAAAGTATTTTTTTTAAATGTATTAAAAAAAAAACAACCTCAATTGACTGACGGGTGAAAGAGGTCGGCGAACAGGGGTAAATTACCTCATCTGAGGTCAAAAGGGAATTGGGGGGGGGGGAGTAATGCAGACTCATTTGGGACGTATAACATCCACTACACACACCACTAGATATATTCAAATACGTCATGTGTACGTGTACGCTTGGAACATATGCCCACTTTTGAACCGGTTCCGTCCAGAAAATGCATTAGTTAAATTTATCATCTATGTAGATTTCTTATTTACGTACTATACGAAGACACCCAAATCCAGCCTACTTTCATTTATATTGACACAAGTGACAATAATCTTAATCAACATGAGTTCAGAAGAAAGTTGTTTTGTGCTCCTCTCGAATTGCGATGTCGAGAATTTGATACATTCAATAAAGTTAATAAATACTTTTGACTAATTTTAAATTCGACACATGTATCATTATATTTAGAACGGCCAGAGGCGTTTGACCAAAACCAATCGAAAAATTATATCAAACTTAAAACGTCTATAAGTGTATCAAATAGATTCCCCTCCCCCACATGGATATTCCGTGTCGTTTTGACTTAAAATATCTACATATAATTCTATTCAGATCGTTTTTTAAACACTTGTCCTGTTTGTAAAACTCTCCAGTTGCAGTTTCGGGGGAAGGGGGGTAACCGACAAAAAAGTTAGCAGACTACTGCCGTGAGTGAACGAAAAAACGCTGCGGTTATATCACAAACGTTTTGATGATAACATCAAATGACGTAGGATAACAATTTCGTATGTTCTCTTGTGGGTTTTCAAACTTAAGAATTATAATTATATTTAATTTTCTTGTCTTGATAACTTACGCCAACTGGCGTCTGATGGGCTATCGACCGGCACTTTGAAAAGCAGTGAATTTTTAAAAAGTCATTAAATAGATTTTAAGTGACCAACTATTTCAGTGGAAGTTTTATTTAAAGTTACCCTTTCGATGTGACGTCACATTTCTTCAACCCCCTCCCTCCCCCACGTCACGCATCGTCACAAAAGTGAGACCCCCCTCCCCCCCTAGGTGCGTGACGTCATTTATGGACGGCCCCTTATGCAACAGTGAGTAATACACAAGTCAGGTTAAAAAACAACTCATTTTGTAATAGAATGAATATTTTGTTCAAGACTAGTTAATTTTTGTTCACTATCGTTGGAGATCTAAACCTCATAAAATATCAGATTATACTAATCATATCTTTTCATTGATAATTAATATTAATCTATTATTACTGAATTTTTAAAAAAAATGATCAGCCTAAAGCTGTAACAAAAAACAAACAAATAGCTATCACAATGCTAACTGATGGCTGGGACATCAGGTAACTAGAAATGCTAAAATAAAACAGTATACAAACAACAGCAATGTTTGATTGTGGAGAATCTATTGTAGTTTCTTCACTTGGAATATTTTTTCACTTACTTTTTTTTATTTACCAAGCTGACATTATCATGTATACATACATATAGTAAGAATTGCCATCTGGTAAATAATATATGAAACATAATGTTATAGACAGTCAAAAAATTTGTATTCAAAAAAAAAAAAAAAAAAGAAGTTATTTATAAAAAAAAAGTTAATCCATTTTTCAACAAAACATGATACCAAGATCACTATTGAAGCTATCACTGCATACAACAGGAAGTAGATTTTCTCATTTCTTTTTCATCCAGTAAATCTCGTGAGTCTCCAACATCATCCTCAAAATCAAAATCATCCTCGCTGTCCCGCGGGGCATCCATGGGGACTGGGAGATAATCCTTCCTCATGCTGTCCATGTTGAGTTTGTGGTTAGACCTTTTAGTCAATCTGGACTTGACAGCATCTGGAAAGTTGGCCAGGTGAGCGGCAAGGCCCGGCTTGACTGGCTGAAGTTTGTGAAGTTTGGTATCTGAAACTGACTTGTACTTGTGAGCCTTGGCCAGCGGGCTGCCAGGATGTGGTGACTCGTTGATGGCAAGGGCGGGGCCGGGCAGACCTGCCAGGTGGTGTCCTGTGTTCATGTGACTGATCATTTCTTCCAGTCCCCGGTGAGACAGGTAGCCGTGATTCTCAGAGTGAGCACAGGTGTTCAGGTAGTAGTCGATGATGGGGATAGGGAGTGGGACACTCCACGGGTCAGGTTCTGGTTCACTGAAGTCCTGGGGACCAGCAGAGTTGACAGGAAGATAAAATATGGTTAGAAATAAAAACAGACCAAACGGATGCACTTCATGTTAATTTCTTTATATTAAATAAATTTTCCTAATTTCTTCTATTGTATTATTTATACTACAGAAGTATCTTTTGGGACAAATAGTTGCTCATCTAATTATTAATAATAAAAAAAAACCCACAAAGAACAATAACAACAAACTGTATGTTACTAAGGGGACACTTTTTTTGTTGTTTTGTTAAAAAGCATTTAACTTTGTATTTAGCATATTTTCAAATGTTGCAATGGTTGATTGCAGACAAGTTGAAAAAAATCTTCTATCAAAGAAAATTCACATCACTTTGGTATATACTTCTTTCGCTTGCATTTTCAATTTTAGCACAATTTATGGACACCTGAAAATCTTATCATATCATATCTCAAGATATCAAATGCTTGTTTGACTCAGCTATTCTGTCAGCTGTAAATTTAAAGGAAATTTCTCATTTAGGAATGGGTGTCTATCCCAGGAAACAATGCCTCAAATGACTAACAAACCCATTCCATCTTTTATTTACATTACATTCTACATACAGCTGCTGACAACTTTAGGCACATTCTAAAAGAAAACCTAAAACCTATAGGTTGCAAGAAAAACAAATTATGAAACTGCAACACAAGTTGAGAAACAAATCTTTATACTTGAGAAATAATCTACATACACCATCTTTAACAAGATGTTTTTTGGTGTGGTTTTGATAAGTATTGAGAAGGTGTCAGACAAAAAGAACACATTAGCAATTAGCAACTATGTCATGGTCCCACATACAGCACACTGGCAATGCCAACTATGTCATGGTCCCACATACAGCACACTGGCAATGCCAAATATGTCATGGTCCCACATACAGCACACTGGCAATGCCAAATATGTCATGGTCCCACATACAGCACACTGGCAATGCCAACTATGTCATTATCCCACCAACCTGCAAGTATTGATATTGAAGAAGTTCATTCATCAATTCTTGACCTCGTCTGTCTTTGAACGCCAATGGTGACCTGTTGTCCTAGATAAAACCAGTAGCAGAAGTGGATTATTTAATGGTAGAAAATGAAGGTGAAAACTGGTTATTGTTATATAAGAATAGATTGTGTCATGTTGGTAAGACAGTAGATTAGGAACTTTAACAGTTGCTTTGTTGTCATTAAATGAAACTGTTACCTTCATCAGTGGTATCACTAGGGGGTGTAGAGGGGGCGGGCCACCCAGGTGACACCATCACAAGGGGTGAGATCAACATTCTGTATGTTCCCATTATTTTGCACTGGAGGACTCAGAGGAGTTCTATAGGTTAAGTCAGTGGGGGTGACACCATGAGCTACCGTCTCTGGTGACACTGACCCTAGTGATGCCTCTGACCTTCATCTTTGATATTTCCACTGATACTCAACTGAAGACAATAAAAAAACTCCCGCTATCTCACCTTATCCATGGTAAACTCTGAGGCCCCATAGTCAAGAAGCAGACTGACTAATTCTTTGCCATCCTCCAAACCGTATGCGTAGTGTAGAGCTGTGCGGAAATACTGGGAATACAGACAACAGATTTGATCTGACCAACTGATCCATAGGTGAAATAGGTGCAGTATTAATAACGGCAATGACGCTTGGGAGATTGGGGATGGATAGCAGGGTAGGTAAGGATGAAAGATAAAGGGAAGCTGGGATAGAGGACATGGGAAGCTGGGGTGGAGGACATGAGAATCTGGGATTGAGGTCATGGGAAGTTGGGATGGAGGACATGAAAAGTTGGGATGGAGGACATGGAAAGCTGGGATAGAGGACATGGGAAGCTGGGGTGGAGGACATGGGAAGTTGGGATGGAGGACATGGAAAGCTGGAATGGAGAACATGATAAGTTAGGATGGAGGACATGGGATTCTGGGATTGAGGACATGGGAAGTTGGGATGGAGGACATGACAAGTTGGGATGGAGGACATGGGAAGCTGGGATGGAGGACATGGGAAGTTGGGATGGAGGACATGAAAAGCTGGAATGGAGAACATGATAAGTTAGGATGGAGGACATGGGAAGTTGGGATTGAGGACATGGGAAGTTGGGGTGGAGGACATGGGAAGTTGGGGTGGAGGACATGGGAAATTGGGGTGGAGGACATGGGAAGTTTGGATGGAGGACATAACTAGTTGGGATGGAGGTCATGGGAAGTTGGGATGGAGGACATACAAGTTGGGATTGAGGACATGGGAAGTTGGGGTGAAGGACATGGGAAGTTGGGATGGAGGACATACAAGTTGGGATTGAGGACATGGGAAGTTTGGATGGAGGACATAACAAGTTGGGATGAAGGACATAACAAGTTGGGATGGAGGACATGTGAAGTTGGGATGGAGGACATACAAGTTGGGGTGGAGGACATGGGAAGTTGGGATGGAGGACATGGGAAGTTGGGATGGAGGATATGGGAAGTT
Source organism: Radix auricularia (assembly GCA_002072015.1). NCBI lineage: Eukaryota > Metazoa > Mollusca > Gastropoda > Lymnaeidae > Radix > Radix auricularia. The sequence continues at coordinate 41,641 of MUZC01001421.1, forward strand.
GGGATGGAGGACATACAAGTTGGGATTGAGGACATGGGAAGTTGGGATTGAGGACATGAGAAGTTGGGGTGGAGGACATGGGAAGTTTGGGTGGAGGACATGGGAAGTTCTGATGGAGAACATAACAAGTTGGGATGGAGGACATGGGAAGTTGGGATGGAGGACATACAAGTTTGGATGGAGGACATGGGAAGTTGGGATGGAGGACATGGAAAGCTGGGATATAGGACATGGGAAGCTGGGGTGGAGGACATGGGAAGCTGGGGTGGAAGACATGGGAAGTTGGGATGGAGGACATGGAAAGCTGGAATGGAGAACATGATAAGTTAGGATGGAGGACATGGGAAGTTGGGATGGAGGACATGGGAAGTTGGGATGGAGGACATGGGAAGTTGGGGTGGAGGACATGGGAAGTTGGGATTGAGGACATGGGAAGTTGGGGTGGAGGACATGGGAAGTTGGGATGGAGAACATGGGAAGTTGGGGTGGAGGACATGGGAAGTTGGGGTGGAGGACATGGGAAGTTGGGTTTTATAATCATGACATAATTACAGATGTATTAAAAAGTAAAATTGAATGTAGATTATTTAGAAAATATACACATTATCTGTAGTTAATTATTATCTGATCTATTACAGATGCAACTTACATACAGAAGATTATTGCATCCTACGCTTATCTATGATTTGTGTCTGGTCCTGTATATTCCTTTTTAGTGAATAGTAGTGTATTATAAATTTTATACCAATATTGAGCCATTATTTTCTTAACAAGATTTTAATACCTTCATAACTTAATGGCTACTGATGGAATTATCTCTGTTTAATGTTTATCCTATTGATGAATGTGTCCGACCTGATCTCTGATGGAGTCCAGCCTCTGTTTCCTCTGATAGACCAAGGTCTCGGCCAACAGCTGGGTGACACCAACACTTCCCCTGAGCACAGCTTTGTGCAGAAGTGGTTGACCATCTCCCTGTGACAGACCAGAAGATAGTATGTTAAGTTAGGACCTGCTACCAGGGCCTGCTCAAGTTATCAGGGCCTGCTATAGGGCCTGCTCAAGTTATCCAAGCCATATAAAGCAAACTGAAAATAAGAAAATATTTACACACTGAAATTTGAAGAAGACTTTAACTACAATATTTAAAATGTTGACAAAGTAGAACCAAGATAATTTTATAACTTCAGAATAAGGAAAAAAAAATAAAATTCAGTCCCACAACCAGCTGTTAGCAGTAGCCAAATACTTTATTCACCGGCTGGCTTCACTGCAGTACACAACCAAAATACATTCTATTTCTTGACTTTTATTTTCTAAAATAGATCTAGAGAATTTTCATTTTCACAAAATTAATCTGGTTATATGGTAATTAGCTCTGTCATGAATGTGGGGTGACACCTCCTAAAGAGAGATACCACCTACTGAAGTGGGTAACACCTCCTAAACAGAGATACCACCTACTGAAGTGGGTAACACCTCCTAAACAGAGATACCACCTACTGAAGTGGGGTAACACCTCCTAAACAGAGATACCACCTACTGAAGTGGGGTAACACCTCCTAAACAGAGATACCACCTACTGAAGTGGGTAGCACCTCCTAAACAGAGATACCACCTACTGAAGTGGGGCGACACCTCCTAATGAGATTTAACATCTAACAAATTGGGATTTCAAATCCCAAAGCGGGGTAACATTTCCTAAAGTGTGATATCTCAGAGACAGATCTCTTCATCATTTCACTCACTGGCTTTCTGCTGTCTGCTAGACAGGGGTCAAGGCTATGGTCATCAGGATGTCTGAAATAAATAATCCGGCGGACGGTTTCCTCATCACTCTCATCAACAGCCTTGTGCAGTGAGTTCATTTGTTCCTGGAATATGGAGAACTGAATGTCACTTAGAGAAAGGGAGAACAGTAGGTCAATGGTAGGGCCTATGAACGGTGAGAATGACAAGATGGTATAACAGTAGGTTAATGGTAGGTCCTATGAATGATGAGAATGACAAAATGGTATAACAGTAGGTTAATGGTAGGTCCTATGAGAATGATGAGAATGACAAAATGGTATAACAGTAGGTTAATGGTAGGTCCTATGAATGATGAGAATGACAAGATGGTAGAACAGTAGGTCAATGGTAGGGCCTATGAGCGGTGAGAATGACAAGATGGTATAACAGTAGGTTAATGGTAGGTCCTATGAATGATGAGAATGACAAAATGGTATAACAGTAGGTCAATGTTAGGTCCTATGAACGGTGAGAATGACAAGATGGTAGGCTTAGTTTACAATAATTTAACTACAAGTAGATCTAGTTTGTTGTTACCTGATAGAGAGACAGATATCTGTAGAATGTATCAGCAGCATCTTCATTGTTACTGTTGATGTTCTGTGTGACAAGAAGAAAAAACTTAACTACATGATTATAAGTAAGAATTGTTCAGTGATTTCATCAACTATGGGATTAACAAGTTAGGGCTGTTCAGTGATTTCATTAACTATGGGATTATAAGTTAGGGCTGTTCAGTGATTTCATCAACTATGGGATTAACAAGTTAGGGCTGTTCAGTGATTTCATTAACTATGGGATTAACAAGTTAGGGCTGTTCAGTGATTTCATTAACTATGGGATTATAAGTTAGGGCTGTTCTGTGATTTCATTAACTATGGGATTATAAGTTAGGGCTGTTCAGTGATTTCATTAACTATGGGATTATAAGTTAGGGCTGTTCAGTGATTTCATCAACTATGGGATTATAAGTTAGGGCTGTTCAGTGATTTCATCAACTACAGGATTATAAGTTAGGGCTGTTCAGTGATTTCATGAACTATGGGATTATAAGTTAGGGCTGTTCAGTGATTTCATCAACTATGGGATTAACAAGTTAGGGCTGTTCAGTGATTTCATTAACTATGGGATTATAAGTTAGGGCTGTTCAGTGATTTCATTAACTATGGGATTAACAAGTTAGGGCTGTTCAGTGATTTCATCAACTACAGGATTATAAGTTAGGGCTGTTCAGTGATTTCATCAACTATGGGATTAACAAGTTAGGGCTGTTCAGTGATTTCATCAACTACAGGATTATAAGTTAAGGCTGTTCAGTGATTTCATCAACTATGGGATTAACAAGTTAGGGCTGTTCAGTGATTTCATCAACTACAGGATTATAAGTTAGGGCTGTTCAGTGATTTCTGAAACTGGACAACTGAGATAGAAGTAGCACTCTGAAATAATATATATATATATCCAACTTAAGTTGTGGCTGATGTATAGCAACTATAGCAAGATTTTATACACATCACTTTGTGAGATTCTATTTTAGTATTACTACAAATAGCTTTGTTAGACTTAATTATTTTTTTAAACAAAACCCACTTTTAATTTATTATATTAGTGAAGTAATTTTGTTCACTGGCAATTGTAAAGCTGTGGGTATGTATTGGTAACATGAACTCCTTGATGAAATGTGGGAATTTATCAGTGGCGTCACTAGGTGTGTGCGGTGGGGGCAGGCCACAACTGGTGACACTATCTGGGGGTGACACCAAATGTAAAATTCTGTATGTTGCCATTATTTGGCACTGGAAAACTAGGAAAAGTTCTATGGGTTAAGTCGTGAGGGGGTGACACCATCAACTACCGACCAGGGTGACACAAACCCTAGTGACGCCTCTGGAATTTTTATTCCTGATATAAGATCACATGTAAAACTGGGAGAATGTATTGTGTACATCAACTCACCTGTAAAGCAGCAGGAATGTATTGTGGGCATGGACTCACCTGTAAAGCAGGAATGTATTGTGTACATCAACTCACCTGTAAAGCAGGAATGTATTGTGTACATGAACTCACCTGTAAAGCAGGAATGTATTGTGTACATGAACTCATCTGTAAAGCAGGAATGTATTGTGTACATGAACTCACCTGTAAAGCAGCAGGAATTTATTGTCTACATCAACTCACCTGTAAAGCAGCAGGAATGTATTGTTTACATGAACTCACCTGTAAAGCAGAAATGTATTGTTTACATCAAATCACCTGTAAAGCAGGAATGAATTGTTTACATCAACTCACCTGTAAAGCAGGAATGTATTGTTTACATCAACTCACCTGTAAAGCAGCAGGAATGTATTGTTTACATGAACTCACCTGTAAAGCAGCAGGAATGTATTGGTAACCTTGTAAGACCAAGATCTGCCTACTCAGCCCCTCTTCTTGGTACACCCATCTGACCACAGCCTGGAAGAATTGTGTGTGGCCAGTGTCAAAACATTGAATTTTGTCAACCCTCAACACTTATACTAATGTTACATTGGTTGGTTAAAATTAATGATAAGCAATGTGACAGATAGTCATTACTTGTCATTTATAACCTCACCCTTTCTTTAAGCAGCATCTTAAATGACATAAATTTAATATGCGAGCAGAAAAAGTGGTACTTTTCTTTTATCTCTACCCCCGAATTTTTTTTTAGTAACATACAGTATCAGGGTTAGGGTTACCACGTGTTGTCACGTCGTGCAAATATGATTTTTTTCCAAAAAATATTTTGGGAGTAAAATAAAGGAAAAGAACTAAAAAGTTAGGTATGTCCCAGATCATCTCAACCACCTTGCAAGGCTTTCATCCCAACCTCTGATGTACTTACAGCATCTATGGCTTTCACCATCCACGTACATTGCATGTCTACTGCCATCTCACGAGGGCACTTGTTCTTCTGTGGGCATCAATTTGTATCTTTTAAATGTTTGAAACGTAACACCTCATTTGTATCAGGCTAGAATGGTTGGAACTATTGTACAACCTGGCAGATCTCATAGGATTGCATAACATATTCTGTTTTTTCTAGGGCAGAAGAAATTATAGATTAATTTCTCGATTAATCATTAAAAATGTTATAGTTTAAATTATTTTAAAATGATTAATTGTCTCATCACTTACAAATTATTGGAAGTCAAAAAGTAAAAAATTAATTAAAAATAATAACTTTTCTGACGATTACATTAACAATTTGGTTTTAAATTATTGGCTGACGGCAATGTTAAAAATGTTGATAAAGTTTGCCTACCATGGTTCTACAACTTTGCCTACTTATCAAACCAAATGAAAAGCATATTAAGCTAGAGGCAGTAATGGAGTCTGACTCAGAGACTGATAATGATGACATCTCTTCTGATGAATTACTGCGTTACAAAATGAAGATGAAAGTTCCTGAATCCATTAACCTTCTACAATGGTCGAAACTTAATGAACACCAATATCCGATAATGTCATTCCTTGCCAAGACCATTTTGTGCATACTAGTTACCTCAGTTCAAATGATTGTTCAGCTTGGCGGGTTATATTGTCAATTAGACCCGCTTATCACTTGAACCAAATAATGTCAACACCCTTAGTCTTTTTGCATAGTTAGTTAAAAGATGACACATAAAGGAGACATTCCAGTGTTATTTAGATTTTCTACAAGAACGTTTAATAAGTGTTACTAATAACATCATAAATTTTAATTTTTGGCTTTAATCGAAATTAAACCTTAATTAATTGTTAATTTATCAAAAGTTAACGATTAAATTTATATAATTTGTTAACAGCTCTAGTTTTTTCACATGCCTCATAGTAATTATCAGAACACATTACCACTGACCATTATTTTGTGTACAGGTAAATTAACTTTAAAAAATCAAAGGTATAAAATGACCTCAATTCTCTGAGTGACCAGGTAAGGTGAACTTTTGCTGAGTATGTAGTCCACCAGCTGTTCCCCGACACACTTCTCAATGCAGTGAAACAAAACATTGCAACCCTGAAAACACGAGACGGCCATTATGGATGTTATTTTTGTCACATCTAAAGTTTGAGAGCTTATGTATTAATTCCTGATTTAGGGCAAACATTTAACAATGCCATCCAGGATGATGACTTCACAAATCCTAATTTGAACCCTAAAATTTAAGACAAGGTTTGCTAAAAGTCTTTCACTAATTAGAAACTGGAATTGACAATAGAATAATAGAATAGTGATAGTGTTACCATGACAACTAATATCTCCACGACAACCAAGATTCAACTGACCTTGTAGAAGAGACAATCCACCCTGACAGGGGCCACAGGAATAATGGCTTTCAGCAAAGATGTACAAATGGCTGGACGGTGTTCCAATGCGGAGAAAAAGAGCGGAATGTCTATCTGTAAAATAAATTGTTTCTAAGCAGCCCTCCCTCAACAAGAATTCCAAATACTTGATCTTCTTTTATATGATTATTATTAAAATATGAAATGGTGTTAAAAAAAATAAAATAAAATGTAGCTAGGAGATCTGATGCTGAATTGTTTGTTTAAGACAACATAAATATTACATCAACTAATTGAGATCACTGAAAACTGAAGCATAGCCTGACACTTTGTTCAATTAAGACAATCAATTTTTGACATTAGACTCTCTGAGGTCGATTGTTGTGCTCAATCTTTGAAGACACCATTTGAAGAAATGAACAGTGTGAAATAATCATAAATAAAAAAAACCCATAAAAAAAACAGTATTTGACTCTAAATCCTTTATATACGAGACATAGCTATAAAGATGTTCATTATAATATGTAGGGCAAAACATTCTAGATATGGCTCGTAAAACATTTTGAATATAATGCGCACCCATCCCCATCGTGAATATATTTTTAAAAAGTATTGTCCATATAATGCGCACCTTATTGTGCAACAGGAAAGGTTGTTGAACATATTACTCACCACAACACTCTATCTAAAAAAATTAACATGATACATAGAGATAAAACATTAATTTAAAAATTCAATAATTCAATTACTGTCCGTTTGATTGATCTAAAATTTTGATACTTAATATTTATCATCGGCATGAGTCTGCCTGCAAAATTTCAGCTTGCTAGCTTATGAGGAAATGGGTTAAAAATCAATCCAGTCAATCCAACAATTTTTACAGCGGAAACACGAGCACAGTCCCACAAGTTGATACAAAGGATATAAAAAAGAGAAATGCCCATTTTGAAATGGTGTTTAGAAGATTAAAGATGTTATCTCAATTCATTATTCAACTGGTAAAACTAATAATACACCTTAAATAGAAAAAGAAGAGTTACAAGTTTACTGTTATAGAATAAAAAAAACACAAAATAGTGACAAGGAATTCTATTTTTTTTAATTTAAAAAATCAATGTTACAATATATAATAAACCATTCAAAGGCAGATAACTTTTGGTTGTGAATTGGTCTCTTACCTCATCATCTCCCTTGAGTGTTATATCTACACGAGCTCCTCTGTCCAGCAAGGTGTGGACTAGGTCAGTATTACCTTGAACTAAGGCATAGAATAGAGGAGTCTTGCCCCTGTCTCCCTGTGGATTGGTCAGAACATTTAACAGACGAGAATCAAGAATCAAGTCACTGATCAATTAATTCAAAATTTAAATCCGGCCATATTTCTAATCAAGTCCATGATATTGATGATCATATACTTTTAAGTAATCTAAGGCAGGTAAGCTACAATATATTCATAATAATTAAGAGTGCATACATTCAGTACACAAATCCAAGCCTACAAAAAGTTCATACACTTCCTCAAACATCTCATCATTTTGAGGACATGAAACTAAAGACAGTATTAACCCCATAAGTTAATACATCCTGACATTGAATATTACAGAATGAAGCCTTCAGACATTGGGTAGAGCTAAGACTGAGAGGACATTAATTAGAGCTAAGACTGAGAGGACATTGGGTAGAGCTAAGACTGAGAGGACATTAATTAGAGCTAAGACTGAGAGGACATT
>MUZC01001421.1:49662-60041 GCA_002072015.1 Radix auricularia
TTAGAGCTAAGACTGAGAGGACATTGGTTAGAGCTAAGACTGAGAGGACATTAAATAGAGCTAAGACTGAGAGGACATTAATTAGAGCTAAGACTGAGAGGACATTGGTTAGAGCTATGACTGAGAGGACATTGGTTAGAGCTAAGACTGAGAGGACATTAATTAGAGCTAAGACTGAGAGGACATTGGATAGAGCTAAGACTGAGAGGACATTGGATAGAGCTAAGACTGAGATGATAAATTAAGTGTGATAATTGGTATGTAGTCCAGCAGTAGAGAGATGTGCTAGCGGAGCTCACCATGTTCCTGAAGTTGACGTTAATCTTAAGTTTTAGTCTCAACATCCGCCTGACAATCTGTGTGTCACCGGCCAGAACACTGTGAGCAAACTCCTGCAGGAAATATGTGAAGATGTGACAGAAAATTGTAGCACATATAAATGGACATGTGACACAAGACGTCATTATAGAACGTAGAGTTATATGACACCGTATGACGCTGTCGTTTCTAATAAGTTTGAATAATTTCAAACAGATCTCAATTATCAATTCAATTACAAATAATTCTTTGAATTTTGAAAACATTTATAAACATTATAGGCATCTAACAATTACACCTCATAATGCAATGAAGGCTTTCATAATGTTCTGTTTAAAGCTGGTACAGCTGGTAAGTCTGATAAACTAACATTGCAGTGGGGCAGCGGGGCATTCATTTAATACAAGGGCACTTACCATTGATGACCGGATGCCACTGACCACTCGGATGATGTTTTCAGTTCCCATCTCTAGTGCCAACTGCAACAAGGTTTGACCATTCTGAAATGTACACAACCATTTTTGACCATTCTGAATTGTACACAGCCATTTTTGACCATTCTGAAATGTACAAAGCCATTTTTGACCATTCTGAATTGTACATAGCCTATTATTTTTTACCATTCTGAAATATACATAGGCTTTTTTGACTATTCTGCAATCAACACAGCCATTTTTGACTATTCTGAAATCAACACAGCCATTTTTGACTATTCTGCAATCAACACAGCCATTTTTGACCATTCTGAAATCAACACAGCCATTTTTGACAACTCTGAAATGTACACAGCCATTTTTAGAACTCTGAAATGTACACATCCATTTTTGATCACTCTGAAATGTACACAGCCATTTTTGACCATTCTGAAATGTACTTACTGGTGGTGGTTAAATGACATATTGTCTTTATTTTCACATCAACTCAGTCGCAAACTAGTTGTTAGATTACACTATGTCCCTTGCAGTGTGCTATGTCTTAAATAGTTTGTATTACCAACCAATAGCTGAGTTGATTGAAAGTTTGAACTCATCAAAAGCTTTAGATATGATGATGGCTGTGTACGTGGATGTTTCAAAATTGTAACAATAAAAAATAAAATCCCTTGCAACCCCCCGAATAAATTAATATCATAAATTCATAAATTTCCACACACACAATAGAATAATAATAATAATAATTTTTTTTTTTTTTTTAAAAATCTTTCCTTGCCATCAATGACCTCAGCACTGACCTTCTGAACATCCACCCGGCACCACTCGTTGATCAGTCGCCGGACACTCATGGCGTCATCTTTGGCCACCGCCTCCCATATACCTGGCTGCAGACGAACAAGGAGATGACATGACAGATATGATGGCTATTTGAGAAGGTATTAGTGTAGGAGGTGGTATTTTTTTCTGTTAAAGGGAGGGACCTAGCGAACAGAGGTGGTCCTAGTGTAACATGGTATGTCCTAGTGTTACAGGGGCGGTACCACTGTTGCCCTGCCCAACGAAGCTGTGACTGCATCAGGAGGGTGAAGATGCTGGGGGAGGCCAGCTTTGGTTAGTACCGGGAGGTCCTAGTGTTACAGGAGGGGTCCGAGTGTTACAGAGGAGGTCCGAGTGTTACAGGGGCGGTCCTAGTGTTACAGAGGCTGTCCTAGTGTTACAGAGGAGATCCGAGTATGTATGGGCGGTCCTAGTGTTACAGAGGCGGTCCTAGTGTTACAGAGGAGTTCCTAGTGTAACAGGGGAGGTCTTAGTGTAACATGGTAGGTCCTATAGTGTTACAGGGGGGTTCTAGTGCTACAGGGGGGTCCTAGTGTTACAGGGGAGGTCCTAGTGTAACATGGTAGGTCCTATAGTGTTACAGGGGGGTTCTAGTGCTACAGGGGGGTCCTAATGTTACAGGGGAGGTCCTAGTGTAACATGGTAGGTCCAAGTGTTACAGGTGAGCCCTTGGTGAATTATGAACGATCCTTGAATAAAACGGGTGGTCCAAGTTAAGTGGGGACGCTCCTGGGTAATACTATTTCAAAAGGGGCGGATCTGATGTATTATGGTTGGTACTAGTGTAAGAGCGGGGGGGGGGCATGTTTATAGACGGGCGGCGGGTACACAAGTGTGTGTCTTTAAAGTGTGCACAATATGGTGTGTAAGGGTGAAGTCGAGGTTATCAGGAAAGGGTGTGTTAATGTGGGTCAAGGTTATCATGAATTCTGTTTTGGGGTGGGGTCAAGGCTATCAAGAAAAGGTGTGTTGGGGTAAGGTAAAGGTTAACAGGAACGGCGATTTAGGGTGAGGCCAAGGTTTTAAGGAATGGTGTTTTTGGGTGAGATCAAGGTTATCAGGAAAGGGTTGTTAGGATGAGGTCAAGGTGAACAGAGAAAGGTGTTTTGGGGTGAGGTAAAGGTCATCATGGAAGGTCCTTGTCTTGACAATTTGAGGGGAAGTCTGTGTTTATAGTAAATTTTATGTTGGTAAGCCATTATGGATTAGCTAGTAGCTAGCCGAATTTTACCTTTATTTTGGCTGATGGAAGGAGCCAAACAAAAACGAGCGGGAGAGAAATAGAGAGAGAGAGACAGATGGAGGTAGAGTGTCGGCCAAAGAGGGGCCCAAATCTCCTCTGATCTCTCTCTCCCCCTCCACCCTCGGGCCCGACTTGAAGATGCTAATAATTGAGAAGATTGCTGATTAATTTGGTGATTTGAAGCTCGTTACAAATTTTAACGTTTCATAGAATCAATGATTGGCTTGATCGATGAACGAATGCTACATAAAATGAGACATTATATGAGACATTAGATCATTAGATGAGACATTAAATGAGACGAAATCACAATCATGTAATTGGCTTAGTTTAATTCATTTAATATTACAGCGGATTTGTGATTTGTTGTGTTCATGTTTTATTGAGTGTAACCTGCCCCCCCCCCCCCAACACACACTCAGGCTCCCATATTTTTTTTGTAAGTTTAATTGTGATTTCCCTTTCATTCATATAAGATTATTTCAACGCTTTCATCAAATCAATCATAGGCGTCGCCATGATTGGTGTCTCCCCATGCGATACATTCACGTATTTCCTTCTTTTTTTTAAAAAAAAAAGTCCCACTCCAGTAACAGCAACGAATAATTTCGGCACCCTGATCTGTTGACGCTCTGTTCCGTTGGCACCCTGATCTGACGGCACCCTATTTTATTGACAACTTGTTTTATTGGCACCCTGATCTGACGGCACCCTGTTTTATTGGCACCCTGATCTGAAGGCACCCTGTTTCATAGGCATCCTGATCTGTTGAACTCTCTTCCATTGGCACCCTGATCTGAAGGCACCCTGATCTGAAGGCACCCTGTTTTATTGGCAACTTGTTTTATTGGCAACTTGTTTTATTGGCACCCTGATCTGAAGGCACCCTGATCTGAAGGTACCCTGATCTGACGGCACCCTGTTTTATTGGCACTCTGTTCTGTTGTCACCCCGTTCTAATAACAACCTTTTAAGTTTTCTTTTGGTTTTCCAACCCCATTTAAGGCGCCACACGTTGTGATCTAGCCCCTCCCCCACCTAAAAAAAATTCCTCATGTTTTAAAGTGAGCGCTAAATCGCTATAACATGAACCCACACGAACATTGCTTGCTGCCACGCAATGGTGTAGTGAACCCACACGAACATGGCTTGCTGCCACGCAATGGTATCGTGAACCCACCACCATCTGCACCAATCAATGAGATATCATCACTTCCCTGGAGCCGGAGAGCACTTGGAACCCCATTACCCCAACCAAAAGCCCAGGGTCAACATTCCACCCCAAGCAAACACGACCCCCCAAGTGAGTGAGTACAAAGCGTCGGTAGAAGCAAATAGTGAGAGACTGTGATAATATTTGCTCTAGGTTAGCGAGGTCCGCCTCCACCCACCGTGATTAACAACCAACATGGGTTATCGCGCCACGGGTATTACTATAATTGGATTGTTTTAAATGGTCTACGCTGGTCTAACCAAAGTTGATATTATCACAAGCAATTGCAGTTTTTTTGTAATGCTTAATAGAAGGTTCAGTAATCCATAATAATGTATGTCACCGGTAATTTAAAATATAAGCAGATTTGGTATAACAAAGATAACGTATTTGTCTGCTACTGTATTTCCCATGAAATGTATATCCAAGCAGTCTGTCTCAGGTCCTGGATATTTTAAGCAGCTTTCATAAACGTGCAATTGATATCCGTGTAGTGATGTCCATGTATGTCCATAATGTGATCTCTAGAATGTGATGTCGAAAATGCAATGTCTATAATGAGGTATCCCTGCTGTGATGTCCCTAATGTGATGTCCATGCCCATAATGTGATGTCCATGATGTAAAGTCCATGATAAGCTGTCCACAATGTGATGTCCATGCCCATAATGTGATGTCCATGCTGTAATACCCATAATGTGATGTCCATGCTGTAATACCCATAATGTGATGTCCATAATGTATGCCAACATTACAACCAACAGTCTATCAAACATGACACTAACACTAACAGTCTACTTTATTACTCTACTACTTACCACGTATCGGGAGAATATTTTCCTCACTGCTATTGAAACCAGGGGTGACGTCATCACGAACTCTAACGGGAATTCCCCTTGCTACGGAGCCCATGCGGGGAAAAATAAAAATAATTAACATTTAAGACAACATAATAAACATTATTGGCATACCATGATGTGCAGTGCTAGGATTTAAAAGAATCTAAGTGGACGCAAATCTCTGAATGTACTATCTACGAGAAAACAGACAGAAAGTAATAAACAAAATGCTCTAATATAACCGACATGTGATAAGTACTTAACAAATAAATAGATCACCAATGTACTGCAAAGAAGTGGTGGATGGGTGGCAAATGTAAGAGACTTTTAGAATAAGACAATAGTATGGGGACATATATATCGAAAAATGTATTTTGTGTACAAGGTCATAAGTAATAGATCTGTTGGATCTCAATTGGCACCTTTGCATTTTAGCCATATCACAGTAATTATCTCCCTTAAGTTTTGGTTATTTAGAAGTTATCATCTACCCTACATATAAACTGTTACCTTTAGGACAATAGTGGTCTTCCTTGACATGGTAGCTATTGGTAATGGCATCTTTCGGTGTACGATAGACGAGAGATTTATATTTTTAGATAGTAGCTCGTAGTGTGACTGGTGAGACCAGAATTGTGAGCTATAGGGCAGTGGTAATGTCCCTTGTCTTGTTAGCTATAGGGCAGTGGTAATGTCCCTTGTCTTGTTAGCTATAGGGCAGTGGTAATGTCCCTTGTCTTGTTAGCTATGGGGCAGTGGTAATGTCCCTTGTCTTGTTAGCTATAGGGCAGTGGTAATGTCCTTTACCTTTTAGCTATAGGGCATTGGTAATATCCCTTGTCTTGTTAGCTATAGGGCATTGTTAATGTCCTTTACCATGATAGCTAGAGGGCAGTGGTAATGCCCTTTACATTGTTAGCTATAGGGCAGTGGTAATGTCCTGTGTCTTGTTAGCTATAGGGCAGTGGTAATGTCCCTTGTCTTGTTAGCTATAGGGCAGTGGTAATGTCCCTTGTCTTGTTAGCTATAGGGCATTGGTAATGTCACTTGTCTTGTTAGCTATAGGGCAGTGGTAATGTCCTTTACCTTGTTAGCTATAGGGCAGTGGTAATGTCATGTGTCTTGTTAGCTATAGGGCAGTGGTAATGTCCCTTGTTTTGTTAGCTATAGGGCTGTGGTAATGTCCCTTGTCTTGTTAGCTATAGGGCAGTGGTAATGTCCCTTGTCTTGTTAGCTATAGGGCAGTGGTAATGTCCCTTGTCTTGTTAGCTATAGGGCAGTGGTAATGTCCTTTACCTTGTTAGCTATAGGGCAGTGGTAATGTCCTTTACCTTTTAGCTATAGGGCAGTGGTAATATCCCTTGTCTTGTTAGCTATAGGGCAGTGGTAATGTCCCTTGTCTTGTTAGCTATAGGGCAGTGGTAATGTCCCTTGTCTTGTTAGCTATAGGGCAGTGGTGATGTCCTTTACCGTGTTAGCTATAGGGCAGTGGTAATGTCCCTTACCTTATTAGCTATAGGGCATTGTTAATGTCCTTACCTTGTTAGCTATAGGTAATGCCCCTTACCTTGTTAGCTATAGGCCAGAGGTAATGCCCCTTACCTTGTTAGCTATAGGCCAGAGGTAATGCCCCTTACCTTGTTAGCTATATAGAAGTCAGCATTACACCGCAGGAAGGCCTCCACAACGTCAGGGTCCGACTGTCCAGCCTTCAGGTAGTACATCAGGGGGGTGTTGCCGTCCTGTGACAGACAAGAAACTATTTAGAGATTGCACTTGATCTCATGAGTTACACTCAAGGCCTGCGGGCCACATCAGGCCAAGAGTAAAAGTGTAACGGACCAAAAATATTTCATTGCAACCAAGACAGAGAATTGTATGCTTATTTTTTAAAATGGCCTTGCGATATTAAGTGAAAATTAAATTCCCTTATTATCACTCAAACAATGTTGAACCAAGTTAACGCTGGATTTATACCAGTTCACAGGGCGCTATAGTAAATTTGAAGTGCAGGAAAGTAATTTCGAGCTGTTAGCTCAACAAATTAGCATATACGTGGAAACTGCATATGTAGATTTTCTGATATAGCTATAAAAGAGCTTCAGGGCAATGGAACACTAAAAGTAATCATGGCAAAGTAGGGCCTGGATATTTATACTGTACTATCCGAAACCTTACGTGTGATTAGATTTTTGTTGCCTGCAGAGCGACGGAAGTTGATACTCCTGAACCAACTAATATAGATGAACTGAAAAGTTTGAGATTAAATCTTTTATAGTTTTGGCTAACAATCTGGCAACCTGCTCCTTCTGCTGGGCACTGACAAACAACTTTGAGCGTTGGGCTCTTTAGCCGCCCTAACTCGCCGAGAATGTCCAGCACAGAGCACAAACCAGCAAGTGGATTACATTTTCAGAGTCTCGGATGCAATGCCGGGAGTTCGAGCTCCTGCATTAGACAGTGACAAAGATAGAAATCCCGGGGACGAATACAGCTATAGAGTTCGCCCACAGCACGCTTTACGGTCACCGATGTGAAACCCTAGACTCAGACATGGAACAGGAGAGACAATTATCTCACAAGCCCTAACACAAACATACGCAATGAAAGCAAAGAATTTTTGATGTACAAAACAGTAGCCATTTTACTTTTACTTTAAAAAAAAATAAATTGCGCGTATTACAGCTGTGATGCTCAGGATTTTGCCACAAGAACGTAAGAATTAGTACAAAAGTCTCCCTATGAGACATACAATTAACATTGTTGTGAACTTTAAAATGAAATAACCTGCTCCAAGTTCCAAGTATTTGAGCAGTTTGAATGAATACTCTACTATTTTTTTCATATTCTTCCCTCAACATGAGCCGCAACTGAGTCAACTTCATCAGTTCCTGAGATTTCTTTCGACGTTAACACGGCTCGACATCATTCAGCTTCAAGAATTAAGAAATATAAAGAAGAAAGAATGAAAGATACAACGAATAAAACGTTTCTCCCCCAAAAGCCTTAAGCTATAAAGACAGACAACTTAACGATCAAAGATTTTTTGATAAAAAAGGAAATGGATCCCACATGTCATTCGACCCCGTATTTTCTCGTAGCAGAGTGATTATTCACTTGATGCTGTCTCCGAATCACGGCAGTGTGTACATTCATAGCTGTAAAAATCATTGCTTGACTTCGACCATTGAACGGGGCTCACCATTTAAAAGAGCATTTCAACGTCCAAATGTAGAGGGGACATAGACCCGCCTGATACAATTTAAGTAGGGCTGCGATTAATAGTAAATTGTTTAATCGCTTTAAAGTTATTTTGATCGATTAAAATTCGATTTAAATTTAAGAAAACAATTCTAATACTTTCTTTTTCCATTCATTAATAATCAATTTTTTATTTACACACACACTTTTCCCCAGTATTATTATTATTTGTTTAGACGAGTGTACGCAAAAATATTTCCAAGGACCATTATGGTGCTCACCCAGTTCAACAAAGAGATGCGGAAACAGATATCTTAAATACATACATAAATTTGTCTCAATAAGGAAACAAAGTCTAGTCTACATTGCTGACATAATGGTCTATGATGGCCTCTATTGAGAGGGGGGGACTACAAGCAACTTGTCGCACTGAACCAGAAGCACTATAGGATAGAGCAGGGGTCTCCAAACTTTACTGCCGGAGGGCCGCATAAACTGTCAAACAGCAGTTTGGGGGCCAACTACACCCAGTTTTGTGGTAACCTTAAAGTAAAAATAGTTGTTTTTTTTTAGATTAAAAGGTCTCCAGAGGCTGAATGAGAGGACCTAGCGGGCCGCATCTCTCCCGCGGGCCGTAGTTTGGAGATCCCTGGGATAGAGTGTAGGGTGAGTTAAACAATGCATTGATGCATGGAGGCTCATTATATGCTACAAGTTTATTCTAATTGATAGTACAGCATAATTGGATCAATAATAAGTAAAGCCATCTCATAAAGGTTTGTCCCGAAAGAAACGTTTTCACTAGATTCATAAATTATGTGCAGCCTAATCTTAATATTCATTGAATGAATGACTTTTAAGATATATATATTACACTCCCCCCCCCCCCCCGGGGACACAACATTAAAAAGAAAAGGAAAAAAACGAACAGGAGTTGTCGATCGTATCGCTAAGATTTGTGTTCCACAATCGATTGTGGCCCCTTAATCTCCAGCGCTCCCATGTTTGACGACAAGGAAGAAGGAAGTGACGAAATAATAGCACGGCTCTTTAGATGGTTCCGGAATACGGAGCTACAACGGCCTCTCCGTGTTAGGAGATCTGCCAAGTAAAGTTGTTCCATTTGGAATTGGTCGAATTTTTGGGGACATCAAAGCGGCAAGCTTTAGATTGAGTCTGCGACCAACAGTTTTTTTGGTTCCTAAATACCACCCACAGCTATGATGTTCACCATTCTTCTTATGTTGAGACATTAGCACTCTTTGAACCATATTTTCCTTGTGGCCTCGAATTTTGTTCTAAATCAAGAAAAAACACCATTAGAAATACCGTTGATTTACAGAATGATTCGATGTTCCAGCCAGAGGCGTCTCCAGGGTTGGTGCCACCCTATCACGACTTATCGCATATACCTCCTCTGAGTCTGCCAGCGTTAGATAACGAGAACATACAAAATTTTACATTTTGGTGTCAACCCTTGTGAGGTGTCACCGTGTGCGGTCCGCACCCCGCACTTCCCTAGTGACGCCCTTGGTTCCAGCAATGGCTTAAACTGGTAATTGATGTTGGTCTATAATCTTTTAGTCGTAGGTATGTTTTGGCCAAAAATCTTGTTGTTTTTTTCCCTTAAATTTTCCAATGGTCCATTATCTTGTAGCAGTAGCTTAATGTTGATCTATCACAGAAAGTGGTTCCTGAAGTAGCAGTTGAATGTAGATATTTTATCATAATGAAGTGGTCCAATTGTGGCCTGTCCTTGGTAAAAGTAGTTGCTGAATGTTGTCCAATTGGATAGTTACGAATTAGTAAAATTTGCGTTTGTGCATAGTTCATTTTAAATTTCAATTATTTTTACTGTCCATCTTAAATTTAGAACTGAGTGAGTATTTATACCAAGGAAAGCTTTGCTCCATGGGTTGCGTCACACAGTATAGAT
Organism: Radix auricularia; assembly: GCA_002072015.1. Classification (NCBI taxonomy): domain Eukaryota; kingdom Metazoa; phylum Mollusca; class Gastropoda; family Lymnaeidae; genus Radix; species Radix auricularia. Next base: position 59,683 of record MUZC01001421.1, read on the forward strand.
AGAAAGTTGGGGCGGGGACAAGACATAAAGGCAATATTCAGATTGACCTGTGATGATACACAAGCAACAATCTGTGATGATACACAAGCAACAATCTATGATGATACACAAGCAACAATCTATGATGATACAGAAGCAACAATCTGTGATGATACACAAGCAACAATCTATGATGATACACAAGCAACAATCTATGATGATACACAAGCAACAATATGTGATGATACACAAGCAACAATCTATGATGATACACAAGCAACAATCTATGATGATACACAAGCAACAATCTGTGATGATACACAAGCAACAATATATGATGATACACAAGCAACAATCTATGATGATACACAAGCAACAAT